>APFE030347230.1:0-25372 GCA_000404065.3 Pinus taeda
ACATAAAAACATTTACTAATCCTAATAAATGGATGTTGATCTATGAAAAGCAAGCAGGATTCATTAATGAGGTATTGTTTATAAGCAGCAAATCAAATAAACAGAGCTGAAAACAAAAAAAAACACCTAAATTTCAGGGAGGGAAATTGGCTCAGTCAGTCATCACACCTAGGCTTCCCAAAAATAGGGATGAATCACACCTTTAAATCTTAGGAGGTGTGATGCATACTATTTGACAGTGAAATACAGTGTGATGGGCTAGGTAGCACAACTGAGGTGGGTTTTGGGTCAAAATTGTAGTTGATATAAGTGATTTAGGCTAAGCTATTATGGACAGTAAAGAGAAAAGTACAGAGGAATGATCTTGGGAGGCTACTGAGCTACCACAAGGGCATCTAGAATGCTTGTAATTCAAATGTTTAGTTCATAAACTAAATGAAAGATTGACTGAAGCAACATTCATCTACTATGCACTTGCAGAGCAAGAGCAGTTCGAAGGCTATTTGGATAACTTCAGGCTCCGTCTATAGCTTACAAATCAAACAACAATGAAAAACAATGATCTATTCGATCCATAGGAGAGTCGCCATTTTGTTTCTGGGAAAACTACTATCTTTTTTATCTACTAACCCTCTTGGATTGGCAGCTATCCTAGAAGCAAACAATCAAAGAAACTCGGGATTCCCTCTATGTATGAGAGATAAGAGAGAGGCAAAGGAAGCAACTTGGATCATCTGCTTGACTCCTTGCTTTATCTCTACCCCCCTTGATACAACGTGCAACTCCTATCCTACTTATCCCACTTAGAGAATCCCTACAGAGACAAAGTAACAAAACACAATCAAGGCATATTGATCTATCATATCATAAGCATTGTAGAATTAGAAATACAATGAACATACAATGGCATTGACAAATAAAAACATTCACAAAGACATGATTGTATGGAGGAAAAATCAAAGAATTTTATTAAATATGAACGGAGAATTACAACCGAACTGTTTGATCCGGCATCATCCTCCCAGCATCAAAGCCCTCTTCACCTCTTGAAAAGCAAGATCACCCAACAATAAAATTCTCCTTCTCAAAGACAAACAATTAGCACTTCCTTTCAAATTTCAAACTTCGAGCCTCCAAATCTCTTAGATGAGGGATCCATTTATAGATGTGTGCAAGGGTGTTAGTCATCTCTGGGTTTTTTATTACTGTCATTCCACTTGTTGTGCTTGGTTCCACTTGGAGATTTCTTGGATCTCTTACTCATCCCTGGGCAAATTCAGAGAGGCAAGTGTCATAAGAAAAGTTTCAAAAGATCCATGAGCATCCACTTAGCCAAATGCCTTGGACATTTGTCCATCCTCGCTCATCACACCCTACAGAAGGCCTCATCAGTATGCATCACACCTGGCCCGTTTAACAGTCAGTATGCATCACACCCTCGTAGTGGAGCAATTAGTATGGTCCTATTTTGGCCAGTTCTGACTGGTTTTTCAGGTGGAACTTTTGGGGAATGATGTAATCAGTTAACCATGATCCTTTAAGGTATGAAACAATTCTTTTAGGGGTTAAATATCCCTTTATTTTATCGGCATATAATATTGGGGTTGTAGTGCCCAAATATGTCTATAACACATACCAAATACTTAATAGTAAAATCTTAATAAAAGAAAAAAATTAATAAAACATTTAACATACAAAATAAAGTTTAAACAAATTTAATGAACTGATAAAGTCTTAAAGCCTCAAAGAGTACCTGGCAACACCTTAGACCTTTCTCATATAACACTGGTATAGGAAAATAATTTAGGTGGTGCTCTATAATAGTATAGTTGGGAAAAGACATGACTTTGAAATTCTGGATCAGGGGAGCATCTTTCCATGAATGTCATAAGTCCTCTGTGAACCTCCCCATCCTCATTAAATTTGCTCTTATCATAAAAATATTATGGGTTTGAGTAGTACCTAGCATCATGTAAGGAGGAATGCAATTTCCTATCCCAATGTGCATAAATAATGTCCCAAAGAGGTATATAATTTTCCTCATCATCCCCATGTCTTATTTTGATGACATCCTTTGCGAGATCCATCACCTCATAAATGCAACCCATAGCGATATTGTCACCATGAGCCATCCTGAAAGTTCAAGCTTTCAGATTTAAATTAATATGAAACATTTAAAATAAAAAGAAGCTTGAAATGAAATTGAAAAAAAAAGACTTGAAGTACCTGAGAACTCTAACAACGGACTCCGTCATAGCAATAATATTTTCGACATCTTTCCAAAAACCATCATTAAACACAAATTCCATAAATTCAATGCGTTCAAAGGTGTTAGAATTTTTATATTCCATCCACTCATGTCCCAAGGACATCCTCTTCAGATTTATCTTTTTCTCAACAACAAATTGCAAATATAGGAAAGTTGTTGCAAATCTAGTCACTGCACGTCGAATAATTTCTTTACCTTCAATGTATTTTCTCATGGTGTTTAGGACAATAATGTGGTTGTATAGGTATTTGGTTATAGATTTTTCCTTCTCCACAACCGCATGTATCCATTGAAGCTTACAAATGTCCTCAATCATTAAATCTATGTAATGGGAAACACAATAGGTCCAAAACATGGTCGGGTGCCTAATCTCAAAAGGTCTACCAGCAACCATAAAATTAGCTACATTTTTGCTGACAATTTGTACAAAATGTTCTTCTCCCACTTCTCGAATGACTTCCTCCATCATTTTACAAATAAGTTTTGCAGTCTTAACCTTGTCTAAGGCATCCACTGATTTGAGAAACATTGTACCTACCGGACAAGATACAAGGAGATTTATTAAAGTTATATTCATTTGATTTATCCATCCATCACTCAAGATCGTGCACCCTGTTTCTACCCTTGATGAACAAAACTCAAATAGCATAAGCATGGCATGTTTAATACTTTGTAATAGAAAATTTGTCATAATGATCTCTAATGAAGGAGAGTTGAATCCTAGACTTGCAAAAACAACTGCATCAATCATAGCTTTCCAATAAGGACTTATAACATAGTGGAAAGGTATGTCAGAATAGTACCGAAATTTAGCAAAGGCCTTCCCTACCTGACTATGGATATTTTTTTTCCAATCAGTGGTATCCAAGGTAGGTTGGGAACTGGGTTTTGTGCGGGGAGAAAAAAAGGTGTTTATGTTTCCACCTCCAATGTTGAACATAGGAGGATTTATTTGGCCTTGAGTTTGACTTGGACCTGGAGGCGTTTGTGGGAAACTTGGGATCTGCATTAAGTATTTAGCAGAGGAGATGATAATGGGGTAGTGGAAGAAAAATTGTCAGCTTGAGGAGTTCTTATTTCTTTTTTTTTCCTTTTTTTCTTTGCATTATGTTGACCCAACATATCAATGGCCAAGGTTGCTTGGTGTTTGACATTTTTATCAACATGTTTGCATAGACCTATATCATGGCTCCATATTTGTGTAAGGTCATACTTGAATCTATAAATTCCTCCTCGAGATTTCACATTGCAAAATTTACAAAGGAGCTTAGGGTCTCCAAGAAGCTTTTCACAATAAGCCCAAGAAATGTCCTTCTCCCTCGACATTGTTTCCTTTTGGACTTCTGTTTAAATTGTGGCTGCCTTTTAGATTTGGAGTTGTGCCTTCTATATAATTTGGCTCCTGTAAAATATAATAAAAAATTAAAATTAAAAATTCTATATATAACTTCGTACAAAAGAGGGTTGGTTTTAGAGGATGTGAGGTTTTGTTAGGGATCAAAGAGGTATCCGTCTAGCAACACAAGTACATTTTGACCTAATATATCATTATGACCTTGAAACACAATTAGGTATATATGAGGAAATGCTACCTAAAGGAAATATTATCAACATATATTGCATTTTAATCTTGAATTTGCAAGTTCGTATAGCATAATACAACTGAACCAATACATCAATAACAGATTCTGGAAGAACAAAAACACCCAAAGTTGTGAATGCATGGTTAAAGTCTTTGAATTCTCCAAGACATCGACCAAGGAAGGAATGCTTGATGATTTGGTCGATGCTTGTTATGAAATTATTTCTTAGTTAATTTTTTAAATCTATTTAAGCCCCATTTATAGGGTTGAAAAGTAATAACCAAAGGAATACGTTCAACATTTGATTTCTAAACAATGAAACTTGAAACTTGCCATTGAAAACGACATTGAAACTTCAATATAGTAATATACCTATTATTTAAGGCAAGTGCCAATGTACCTCGATTGTTGAATAGTGAAGTGGCTAAGCCTAAAGGTAACACACACTGAAGGTGATGTGCGACTACTCGAGGGTCGATATGATGTATTGATAGAGCACACGTTAGTGACTACCTGATATGGAGTCTGGTTTTAGGCTCACCTTGGTGGTTCCCTTATACTAAGTCTGGACTGTGTAATAGTGGGTAGTGATTGATTAATGGAGGTCTCAACGTATGAGATTTGGGCTTGAGAAACAAGAAATACATTTTTGAACGACTTCCATATAGTTTTTAGTAATGCAACATACCTAAACTTGAAATACTTGCATTTCCCATGAGTTAAACTTGCTCAACGTGAGTTTGAATCAAAAATATTTATATCGGACCATTTAGAGAGTGAGCATATTTTGACTCGTGATTAATCATGATTGATCAGTGAGTCCTCTTTCACTACTTGTAACTGAACTCTGAACTAAAAATAGGATATCTTACAGTTAAAACTAATGGTGAATTTCTAAACTGAACTTGGCCCATCGACGTCGTTGCTATTTGTGGCTAGGTGCGTCAATGGAAGAGATTCATGCTAAATTAGGTTTATGGAGAAAATATTTTATGGAAGATGTAAATTTGAATAACAATAGTATCTACTTTGTATCTCTCGTATCTCATTATTTTTATCTCATGTAACTCATACAGAAAGTGGGGTAATAGTGGACATGTAGCATCAAGCTCCACTCATTTTAATCCAAAGTTCTTCATGGAAACCTTTGTGTCACTTCCACCGCAAATCCTGTGCTATAGAGTGTGGAGTTGACAACTACCTCTACATGAAAAAAGCTACACATACCTTTTGACTTGGTTTTTTCGCCTTTTGTACATTGTTTGTTTGGAGTCTGGGACAACAAGATCAACATACTTTTCTTCCATATCTCTATGTGAGTGTAACTTTTAACATTTTCCTTAATTCAACCAATATCGAAAGCATTTGTGAGATTCCTTCAAGGCATGAATACATGCTTCAATCATGGAAATTAGCAAACTTTCTAAAGAGAAAAGTAAACATGGAGTTATGCTTTTCCATTTCAAATATGTTAGGATTCTATTGACAATTTTTTAGAGATAATTATTAACTAGCCCTCTACTTATCCCTTTTCCTCGATATAAACTGCATCCCTTATTGCATTTCTAATCAAGAGATTTACATCAAATACTCAATCCAAGGGCCCAGGACTTTTCATAAATTCTTCCTTGTCTAGTAGAAATATAAATGGTTGACATGTCATCTTGGCTCCAATTCAATGGGAATTAATAACTTTTTTAAAAATGACTACTCTTGTTTGAATCTAGAACTATGTTTAAGCTTTGAAAATGTATTTTCCTACAAATTGATTTTGGAAAGATCCTTATTAAAGGCTTCTCTATATCTCCTCCACTAGAATGAATGGATTTTATGTTGAAAAGTATATCCTATCCATCCCCCTAGACCGTAGTCCTCCATAAAGGGGAAAAACCCAAAGTACCCATTTTTGGGAAATTTTTGAGGAAACTGGGCATATAAAACCGAAATTTGGGGTTTGGAGTAGGTTTACTTAATCACTTAAGAATATGAAACCCCTCTAGAAAATCTATAAATAAAGAAGGATTGAATTCATTTTTATCACAAAGTGTGGATTAATTCATTTGTTCTTAAGCATTAGGTGGTGATATATTCCACCCTAGTCGACATTCCCTTATTATGTCGCTATTTGAGCACAAGGATCTCCATTTGGTTAGAGAAGTCTATTGGATATTGGTCCATTGTCCTCTTGTGAGCACAAGATTTATGTTAAAGGTGAACGAATTTGGAGGATAGTGTATGATAGCTTATTCTATTTGTCATACACCTCCCTCGAAGGAAGCAACAAATTTTATGAGTCCTTAATATCTTGGTTTGAGCAAAGAACTTATCTTAGGTAGTGGATTCGTTTTTGGCACCTGGAGTAGCGAAACTCTTTTGTTTACTTAGTTTTTACATGCACAGTTAAAAGGAGCACTTCCCAAGTTATTAATTCTTAGCCTTAGCCAAGGAAGCATGTTTGCATATCTCATATCATTTTCACTACTGATGGACTTTAATTGTCTTTTCTATCCATGCAAGGAAGGTGCATTAGGATTAGGAGTTAAGAATGTTGAGACATTGTTGTACACATTTCCAGATTCATTGTACCTTCTAGACTAAAGGAAAAGTGAACAGTAGTGTTTGAAATTTTTAGTTATTTCTTGTTTCAAAGAGTAATAAATAGAGATGTGATTTGAGTTTCAAATCTGTGTACTTTCTATTACTTGCATTAGTGGCATGTGCTTCTCTATTGAGAAAAAGGGGTTTTTCTGCAATATCTAGCTTCCAAATATTCTTCAATGCAATATAAATATCAAATGATGCCCTCGTACTCTAAATCATCTAAAGCATCACCCTAGAGAACTTCCAAAGTATACCAATGAGCTTTGGTAGGCCAACTCTAACCCCATGTCACTATACAAATGCTGACATCACTGCTATAGAAATTAATCTGAAGTGTTGCATCGTACAACGATTCCTAATATGGATGCCCAAAGGGGTTATAGAGTGAGGCTCAACCTTCATTACCGCATTTAACACCTACCAAAAGGATTGGTCCCTTTAAACCATACCAATTTTTACACTTTCACAATTTGTCCATGTTCTTATCAATTTTTATTTTGTATTGAAAATTCAGTCGTATTTTACATGTTTATTAAATTTAGGAACAATTATAAGTTAGCACCAGCAAAATGTCAACAAATTCATGGGTTAGGTTGGCATTTCTCCAAATATAATCACACATGTATATATAATCACACATTTTCCTTTTTAGATCTTGATAGGTTGAACAAAAAGTTTCTTTGCCTGTGTAATTTTGTCCCATACCCCCACATCAGCACTCATAGATAACAATATTCTCAATTCTTCATTTGTGTGCACAGTAAGGTCCCTTTCAGTTGCTATATTTGGTTGAGAAACCTCTGATAGTACACCTTTTACCACATATATGTTGTTGTTGGATAGAAATCTCCAAAGGAGTCTTACACCAGACATATAAATGGCTATTATATATCACAATAATAAGAATTAACATATGAAGATGCACAGAATGTAAACTATGTGCATTCAATCCATTACTTTTTCTTTCATGGTAGATTCTGTTATGCATAGTAGATGTGTTGTGGCATTTGAGTGTGTTCGCATAAAAAATTCTAAGGCGAAAACCAAATTCTCATGTGTCATGGAAATTCAACATATGTCGTGTTGACCTACGAACTACTTGTAACTCATCTTAGAGTAATCATGTACAATCTCACTCATCCCACTTAACAAGTTACCAAGACAAGGCTCATCACATCCAACCTTATTCTAAAACAATTATGCAACACAATTTAAATCTTGACATGCCATAGCACCTGACATGTCTTAGAATGCCTTAGTACTATGTGGCATGTGCTAACATCCCCTACATTTCTTGGCATGATTTGACACTACCTAACACACTGTGGCACTTCTTGACATGCCTTGCTAGTTTAGCATACCCTGGCATTGCCTAGCATATAACTTTGTCACTCCCTCCTTAACACACCTAGAGCTCATTGAAACTCCCTCTCACACACTCTTATTTGTTATTTTCCACGTATTTTGAACTAGTGGTTCCTTATGTTCCCTTGACACCCCCTAACACTCCCTAGTTTTCCCTAGCACCTGACACATCTTAGCCTACTGCCTTAACGCTCGAGCATTCCTTGGCACTACATAGTATACCTTGTCACTCTCTCCTTAGCACACCTAAACATCGTTGACACTCTTAGTCACAAACTGTTATTCATGAATTTCCATGCAATTTTCCTAGTTCTCCCTTGTTCTTCCCTAGCACTCCTTATCACTCCTTGACACATTTTTTTACAACCTAGAACTTATGACATCTTCGCATGTCGCCCTACCCTCTAACATGCCTTAACACTGCCTTACATACCTTATCAATTTGTCCTTAGCACACCTAGAACTCACTGAAACTTCTAATCACAAACTCTTATTTTTTCATTTCCATTCATTTTGACATAGTTCTCCCTTCTATTTCTGTCGCACTGCCAGCTAACACTTCCTTACATGCATTGGCACATCTTGGCCGCATGCCACCCTAGAAGTCTATCATTCCTTAGCATTTCCAGGCATGCCTTGTAACTCCTCCTTAACATAATTGGAACTCACTAACAATCCATGCCATACACTCTTATTCCTTCATTTCCATGCATTATGACCTAGTTCTCCATTGTGTTTCCCTAACACTCCCCAACACTCCTTGGCACACATTGGCACGCCATGGAACTTGTCACATAGATCGTGTGATCTATTACCACTACTTATGATACGTTGTCACTCTCTCCTTACCACACCTATAGCTTGCTAACACTACCTATCACACATGCGCATTCATTCATTTACATGTAACTGAAACAAGTCCTCGATTGTGTTTCATTGGAAATCCCTAGAATGTGTTGGCGACACATCTTAGAACCTACCACACATTTCCATGCCTTAGCACTTCACATGTCTTGACATGCCAAACATTCCTTGGAACTTTATAACATGTATGATCAGTTCCAGAAATTCCATACGCACCTTGGCACTCCCTATTTTTCATGCCCTCATATATAACCTTACTTTTTTTGTGATTTGGGAACCGAACCAAGTCATTAAGAAAATAATGTTGTGCCTAGAACAAAGTCTCCCTTTGTCTCA
Source organism: Pinus taeda (assembly GCA_000404065.3). Classification (NCBI taxonomy): domain Eukaryota; kingdom Viridiplantae; phylum Streptophyta; class Pinopsida; order Pinales; family Pinaceae; genus Pinus; species Pinus taeda. Next base: position 9,019 of record APFE030347230.1, read on the forward strand.
AAATACTCTTTCCATCCTCTTATCAAAATCATGAGCTTTCCTCATACAAGTCCTAATATGAAATTCTCGTAACACACTTCGTCTATGGGACACCTAGAATTCAGTGACACTCCTTGGAATAATCTCTTATTCATTCATTTCCATGCACTTTGACCTAGTTCTCCCTTATGATTCCCTGACACTCCCAAACACTCCTTGACATCCATTGACACTATCTGGTATATGTCAGCATGCCTTTTCATTCCTTGGCATGCCATTGCACTCCTTAATTATCATTCCCTCATAACTACCGTTATTCTCTTTCAGACTTAGGAAACCAACCAAGTCTTGCCTCGACTACAACAACTTTACCTAGTTACATTTACTAGAACTAGAATATGCCTTGTTTCCATAATGGACTATAAATCATATTACTTCTCATAAGAAATATTAACTCATCCCACTTAACAAGTTACCTAGTCAAAGCTCACATTCAATAGTGCCCATAAAACAACTAAGAAACATAGTGTACATCTTCACATGCCATAACATCTGGCACGTGAAGAAATTCATTGGCACTATATGGCACACATTGTCATCCCTTGCACTCCTTAGCATTATTTTCCACTCCCTAATAGACCCTACCACTCCCTACCATGACCTAGCACACTGGCATGCCTTTGTACTACTGAGCATATACCCTTGTCACTCCCTCCTTAACACAATTGGAACTTGTTCATACTCCCTATCACACACTCTTATATATTAATTTCCATGCAATTTGAACAAGTTCTACCTTGTGTTCTCATGGCACTCCTTGAAACACATTGGCACAACCTAGGACTTGTCACATCTTGGCATGTTGCCCTGGCACTCTAGCATTCCTTAGAACTACCTAGCATAGCTTGTCACTCCCTCCTTAGCACACCTAGAATTCACTGACAATCGGTGTCACACACTCTTATTCATTCATTTCCATGCATTTGAAACTAGCACTCCCTTGTTTTTCCCTAACACTCCATAACTCTCCCTACCATGCATTTGCACAGCTTGGCACCTAGCACATCTTGTTATGTTTCCCTGGCCTCTAGAATTCCTTAGCATTGTCTAGCCTACCTTGTTAGTCCCTCCTTAGCACACCCTAAAATCATTGACACTTCCTGTCACAAACTTTTAATCATTCCTTTGCATGCATTATTTTAAGCTAGTGCTCCCTTTTGTTTCCCTAATGCTCGCTAAAACTTTCTTGCACTATCTAGCACACCTTGGCACCTATCACATATTGGATACATGTTGCTCTGGCACAAAACAATGACTTAGCATTACTTAGCATACCATGTCACTCCCATCTTACCACACCTGGAACTCATTGACAATCCCTATGACACACTCTTATTCGTTCATTTCCATGAATTTTGACCTAGTGCTCAATTGTGTTTTCCTAGGACTCACTATAACTCACCACACATTGGCACACCTAAATGCAATGAGTTTCAGTAATAGTCAATCCAAAGACCCTTCCAGATTCTAGCTAGTTACTTTTCTTCACTAAGATATTATGGTTAAGTTTATTGTATAATGTTCAGTGTGAAAATATTACTAGGTGTTTTTATCGGATAGAGTAATTATGATCTTCCCCATGTACACAAGGATAACTGAGAAGTGTTTCACATAATCATGCAAGTGGAACTTCAACATGTACATGAGGGTAACCAAAAAATATTTATCATATTTACACGATGCAATGTGATAGGAAAGTATTTACATTATATACGTGAATTTACTAAGATCAGGACGATTAGCATCATATCTACATATTTACCACATGACAAGGGTTGTTACAACCCCTTAAGAATAGCCATAAGGCCTTCCTCTTTTGTAGCTCTTTGACGACAAGGTTTTAATTGAAAAACACATAGTTCCTTAAATATTTGTAGGTTGAGTCAGCCACATCAAGCCCTTGAACTTAAAGATAATCAAATATTCGAAATTTATTACAATAATAAGTCCATTATGCACACTCGTCATCTTAGAGTTGGGGAGAGAGGGAGAATACTTGATTGAAGTCAACCTTCTAAATCAAAAACTTTGCCTACACATTGGTTGGACACTCCACCTCTAATGCACACCAAAAGTCCAAGATACCCATAATATGTTCCCTAAACCCAAGGGCTTAAGACTACGCCTCCATAAAATGTACCTTCATCTTTAGATGTCCCGAAATAGTAATATCCTAACCCTAGCCTATTTGTTAGATTTTTGTAACTTTCTCCTTAACTAACATTTGTTTTCAACTATTTAGTCCACTTACCATATACTCTCTCTTGTTTTCACCCACCTAGTATACAAGAAAACTTATGTTTTTAATAAAACAAAGTTAAGAGGGCATGTTTCTTTCTTTCACTTAAATGTTTTCAATACAACCAATTTAAGAGGACGTGTTTCCTTTTCAAATTCAAAAATTATAACATGTCTATCTCTATAAACTAACAACAAAATCATTGCATAAAAAAGGTAAGCTTAAAATAAAATTAAAATTAGAGTATTATTATTATTATGATAAATACACCAAATATGGAAAATTGTTTTCAAACACAACCATAAAAGAAGTGTTAATTTATGAACTACAACTACAAACTTATTAATCTAGCTTACATCCATCTTAACCTGGATCTATGAAGTGTCAAGAGGGACCCAATCTCGCGATGTGAAAACCCTTTTTTGGCACTTGATAGATCCAGGTTAAGATGGATCTAGGCTTGTTATATAATATTGTATAATATGTATATTTGTATCTATCTGTCTCTTTCCTATTCCCGCTCTCTTTATCACCCCCAAAACATACACACTCTCTCTCCATATCTATCTATCTCTCGCTCCCTCTTCCTCTCTGCCTCTCTCTCTTCCCTCTATCTCTCCTCCCTTTATCACTCCCCTGTCACTCCCTCTCTCTCTACCTTTCTCCCTCTATGTCTTTCTTCTTCCTTCTCTCTCTACCCCTCTAACTTCATCTCTCTCTTAGTCCTCTCTCTCCCTTTCTACCTCACCTACCTCTGTCCCCCCCCATCACTCTCTCTCTCCCCCTTTCGTCTTTGTGCCTCCCTCTCTCTCTCTTTCCCTTCTCTCCCTATCTTTAGCCCCAAATATTCTCTATTTACCCTCCTCACTTCTCTCCCTCTCTCTCTATTCATCTATCACTTGTCACTCCCTCCCTCTCTCCACCTCTATATCCCTATGCCTTAGCCCTTTCCTCCCTCTCTCTCCACCTTTATCTCCCTATGCCATATTTCTTTCCTCCCTCTCTCTCGCCCTCCAACTCCATATCTCTCTTCCCCACACTCTTCTTCTCTCTCTCCCCTCTCTGTCTTCCTACCTCCTTCCCTTTGTCTGCCCTCATCACTCTCTCACTCTCCCTCACTCTCTTTCTCTCTCTCCACCCTCCATCTTTGTTACTATCTCCCTCCCCCTCTCTTCCCTTCACTTTGCTTGCTATCATCACTTGGATCCTTAGTTAAGATAGATCTATGTCGGTTCTTACCAATATTTGTATTATATAAATTTCACATCTTTAAATACAAAAGTATTCTAATTTTTTATTTTATTAAAACCTTAATTTAATTTATGTGGGAATAATTTTAGTAGTCGTGAGGATATAGGGTTTATATATATATATCAAAACTAGTTACAACCCTTTTCCTATTAGCTTCAAATAATAAATGTTATAACATTAAATTAAATTAAAATATTTTTATTGTGAAATAAGTTATGATTTTTGGGCAAGTGATATTGATAAGGCATGATATTGGCCAATGGTATTTTAACAAAGGCTATTTACAAGTTAATAATATCCATGGTAAAGTGGGGGTGAATATCGATGGTTAAGAATATTGTCATATTGTTATAAAATATTTAGATTGTGAAATAAGATATGATTTTTTAGCATGTGGTATTGATAAGCCATGGTATTAGCCCATGCTATTTTAACAAAATCTATTCACAAGTTCATAATATCAATGAAAAATCGGGGGTGAATATCCATGATTAAGAATCATGTCATATTCTTATAAAATATTTTGATTTTGAAATAAGTTATGTTTTTTAGGGATGTGATATTGATAAGCCATGGTATTAGACTGTGGTATTGTAACAAAGTCTATTACCAAGTTAATAATATCCATGGTAAAGCGAGAACGAATTTCCATGGTTAAGAATATTTTCATTTTGTTATAGAATATTTTGATTTTGAAATAAGTTATGTTTTTAGAGCATGTGGTATTGATAAGCCATAGTATTGGCCCACGGTATTATAACAAATTCAATTTTTTACAACTTAATAATATCCACTATAAAGTGGGGGGTCAATATACATGGTTAATAATCTTGTCATATTGTTATAAGATATTTTGGTTGTGAAATAAGTTATGGATTTTGGGCTTGAGGTATTGATAAGCCATGGTTTTGGTTCATGGTATTGAAACAAAACCTATTCAAAAGTTAATAACAAAATCAAAATATAACAAATTGAATTTTATTATTTTTATTATTAATTGAGCCAACATTTAGAATTTTTCACTCATTCTCATACTTCTGACTTTTATTATTATTATTATTACTATTATTTTTTATCCAAGCCCATATTTAGAATTGTTTACATACTTACATTACACCTACACATCTACTCTATACTATATAAATATTGTATTTATTGTTCTCTAGGGAGGGAGGGAAATTTTAACATTTTTGAAAAAATTCAGCCTTAGTTTTCATGTAGCGAAGCCCTCCTAATTCCAATCTTCATTTACTTTCTAAAACAGGTAGTATATTTTCACTGTTCATAGGTTGGAGAGAAAACTAGTAGATATTTTCACTTTTCACAGGGCCGGAGGGAACACGACATTGAAGCGAGTTTTGAATTAAATTTTCACTTTTCGTAAGGTGGAGGGAGGGAAAACTAGTATCATATTTTCACTTTTGATACAGTGGGAGCGAAAACGAGATTTAGGAGAGTTTTGAATTAACCCCACCATTAGATCTTCAATCCATTAATGGTGCCCAAATAGGTTTCATTTCTAACCTTGTTGCATATACACCACACTTTTAGTTTTCTTCCACACAATGAGGAGTACACATAGCTCAGATATCTAGTTCAAAATTCACTATTTTTTCCATCATTTCTTCTAAGTTTACGAGTAGCATATTTTCACTTTTCATAGGGCAGGAGGGAAAACGAGATTGAATAGAGTTGTGAATTGATGTTTTATGAGTAATAGTCTAATATTGAACCCCACCATTGGATCTTCAATCCATTAATGATGCCTAGATATGTTTCATTTCTAACCTCGCTTCATTTCCACCACACTTTTATTCTTCTTCCACACAAGGAGGACTGGTTCAAAATTCACTATTTTGTTCATCGTTTCTTTTAAGTTTAGAGTAGCATATAGTGTTGTGAATTAAGTTTTTACTAGTAGCAGACTGATATCGAACCCCACCACCATTGGATCTTCAATCCATTAATGGGACCCGAATATGTTTCATTTCTAACTGCATTTACACCCCACTTTTAGTCTTCTTCCACATAGGGAGGATTACACACACCTTAGATCTCTAGTTCAAAATTCACTATTTTTTTCATCCTAGCTTTTAAGTTTATGAGTATCATATTTTCACTTTTCATAGGGTGGGAAGGAAAATGATATTGAAGGGAGTTTTGAGTTAAGTTTTTACCTCTTCAATCCATTAATGGCACCCAGATATGTTTCCTTTCTAACCTTGCTGCATTTCCATCCCACTTTTAGTCTTCTTGCACACAAGAAGGACTCTATCAAAATTCGCTATTTTTTTCATCCTTTCTTTTAAGTTTAAGAGTAGCGTATTTTCACTTTTCATAGGGTGGGAGGGAAAATGAGGGAACATAGGTAAAAGCATATGTATTTTTCCTTATTTTATGGTATGTATCTATAGAGCTGATTTTACTGGGTGTACACTATATGCATCTCAAAATTTCTCTTTAGGAAACTCTATTTTTATTCTTTCCAAGAAAAACTGTTTGAGGAATCCCAATGGATGTTTCCACCCATTCATGGATGGCATCCCTAGTAAACCCATTGGCATTGACTAGTGCACCTCACCCAAGGGATTTGAAACAAGGCACCTTCCAGCACAGAACTAGCCAAATACCCAGTAATATTAACGATATTCGGTTGGGCTAACCCCTTTGGCTCAATAAATCATAATCAACTATACTTTTTTCCATATTAACATATTGATCCTATTTGGAATTTTGCTAAAGTAACCATAACAATCCAAGCATGTTCCTATTTTTATTTTGGTTTTTAATTCCTTTTGTGTTATGGTGATAACTTTATATGACTGTATAGATGTTTATTTTGGTCAGAGTATATGTTGAAAAGTAGATGCTCTCTTACATTCTACCTTGTCTATTATGTATTGATGGAGTTCAGTTTCATTAGTTGTGACCAAAGAACTATGTCAGGCATCTATACAAGTATTCTTGTATCACTATTTATAAACTGAACATTGTCCTTAAAGAAGCAAAGTAAATCCTTAATGCTACATGTTTGTATCTCGGTGAACTTCCAATCCAAATAAATGAGGTGAAATTTAAGTGTTTCCAGAATCCAAATCTCAGGTTTTGTGAATTCACTCATATATGGTCCTCGAAAAGTGAAGTGAAATTTAATTATTTCCAAATCTTAAGTTCTGTGAATTCACTCATTTTCTGTGAATTCACTAATATTTGGTGCTGGAACCTTTTGAGAAATCACAAAAAAATTCTTTTAGTCGCATTCAAATTTTCCAAGAAAAATACTAAATTTCTCCCTGAATAAAATTCTCCCTGAAATGGCTTTGGGATTGAAAATTTTATAAATATTTTTAGGGAAACAACCAAAAATACTTTTTTAAAATTGGAATTTTATAACACTAGGAACTAAACAATCTTCTATTTTCTACTGCAAATTTCTGATAGAGTCTCCCCATAAATAATCACTTAACATAAATGATATATTACGTTGCATAAATATATAACTTAGAAGCATGAAATGAAGGATAAATCTCAACGAGATTGAAATATCCTTAATTGAGTTGAATGAGGCCAGGAATAACTTTGACTAGAGGGTGTTGAAAATGGCATAATTTTGTTCTGGTTGAATAGATTTACAACTAGAAATTAGTAGTTTTCTTGCTTGCATAACTTGGGAAGATTTTTGTATCTCAAATATTAACCTTATTGAATAGTATTATTTATGCCTTGCAATGTTGAGATATGTTGTGATACAACTTGCGAGTAACCTAAACACTTTGGATGAAAATTTAGTTGTGAATTTTACGTGCAAAATATATAAGTGAAAATATAGATTAATTGTCGCTTGTGTAGAATTTCCTTGAAATTCTACTACTACTTGAATGAATAAATAAGAAACTAATTGTTGCATCAAGACAAAAAATATCTCTACCAATTTGTAGTGGAATAGAATAGAAATAAAACACAGACACGCTATAACAAAAAAACATTTCTTTCTAGGGAACCCTGCTAGGAAAACCCTTTGCTAGCTATAGAAATTTAAAATAATATCCATATTAGACTTTGAGACACCTTCTTCAAAACCAGGATCATCGATGCTTATTGCTTTCCATATTCATTTTCGTAAGAATTAGGGTTATTTTCCATCAAATCACAATAGCTAGAAAGTGTCTCTTTGATTTTAGAAAGCAGATCATGATCAACTTCATCCAAGAATCCCCTAGAAGGCTCATGTCATGTCCCTATACACTAGTGTAGCTTCTTATTTTTACTAGTACAATCCCTTTATTATCTTGTTGTGCCCATGTAGTCCCCATATTGTTATTATTGTGCTGCATAGAAGCCCACTATTGTTATTATTGTGCCCTTACATTATTATTGTTATGTTGGGTTTGTTTATATTATGACCCCTTAGACTCCTATATATAGAAAGGAGGTCTGGTGATTTCTATTGTCCGAGAATTCTTCATTTTTCTAATGTAAAGGAGGTTTCCCGCTCAAAGAGGCTGACTTATAAGGTGTTCATCTATATTTTCTATCTTTTTGTGACTTGGTTTCATAACATTTGTTATCAGAGCTTTGGATTCTAGGGTTTCGCTGCTCCAAACAAGTCATCGTGGAATTTTCGCAATAACATTTTTCTGCAATGTTTCAGAAGATAAAAAAAAAACCATATGAGACGAAATCGCGTTGAACCTTAGGTCCAAATTTCAGATCTTGTCTCGCTATATGTTATGATGTATGATTTGTGGAAGTTAATGTTTTGGAAAGCTCCATAATTTCATCTAAAATAGGTCATCATGGATTTTTCGCTATAACACTTTTGCTATGAAGTTTCAGAAGCTACAAAAAAAGAAGAAACCATTTGAGAAGAAATCGGTCTAAACCTCGGTTCCAAATTTAAGATCTTGTGTCACTATACTTTCGAAGATATAATCTGAGGAAGTTAAGGTTTTTGTAGACCCCTGAATTACATTCCAAAAAGGTCACCTTGGGAAAATCATCATAACTTTCGCTCTGAGCATCAGATTGAATTTTCGTAACAACTTGTAGAAAGAGGACAAATTCTAGTTGTTTGGGTAAAATTTTCAGAATCTAAGGTTGAAACAATGACCCAAGGCACATCGTACAAGTTGGCTCTACTAAACTAGTCTATACTCAGGTCATCGTTGGTGATTTGGCATAACCCTTCATTGGTGAATCAAATCTTGATCAGACTTGTGGAGTTAGAAATACTACTCATCGGGTTACCATAGGAAGCAATTTCAAACCTTGGAGATCCAAAATTACAGAGATATATTAGGTTCAATATTGAGCTCCTACCAAGTGAAAAAAAAAGGATCTGAAATTATGGAGTTACAGTTGTTTCAAGATCGAGCTCCTAAAATCAAGAAAATGTGATATGAGGAAGTTTGATGGGAAGGATCAAGTAAATTCAATACTACAGATGGAGCAATATTTTGATCCACTGTTACAAAAGGTATGTATTGCATCTTCATATTTAGAACCAGATCAATTTTCATGGTATAAAGGGCTTTGTTCTCGTAAACAACTTGTTACATGGTCAATTTTGATGGAGGAAATGGTAGCACATTATGAGGATAGAAAGAGAAACGCCTTCTTTAGAGCAACACCACAACAACTGGAAGAAACAAGAGAAAAAGTGCTTTATTACAAAGTGGAAAGAAAACTTATGACCACAAGGAAGTCTATCCCTCATAACTATAAATATGGAATTGTTGATTCCCCTAGACTTCCACAACCTATAAGGGTTACACCACAACAATTGGAAGAAAAAAAGAGAAAAAAGGATTTTTTACAGTTGTGATAACAAATACATTAATGGTCACAAGAGTGTTGAGAAGAAATTATTTTATCTTGATTGTGGAGAGGAGGAAGAAAAGGATCAAGAAACGTCAAAATAAGAGTATATAATCCAGGAACCAACCCCAGAGAAAAAAGAAATGAATCCGACCATATCTTGTAAAGCATTGGAAAGAATTACTACTCCTCTAAACCCTAAGAGACAAGGACATATCAAGAAGAAAAAGGTTCAAGAAGTGAAAGATCACATCAAGAAAGATGAAATGAATCCGACCATATCTTGTGATGCAATGGCTAGAATTACCACTCCTCAAACTATCAAGATAGAAGAACATATCAAGAAGAAAAATGTTCAAGAAGCGAAACATCACATAGATCATCAAGAAATGAATCTAACCATATCCTGTAATGTATTGGAAGAAATTACCACTCCTCAAACTCTCAAGATAGAAGGACATATGAAGAAGAAAAAGGTTCAAGCAGTGAAAGATCACATCGAGCATCAAAAACAAGTTCTCCAAATTTTAAACGATAACACCACTTTGGTGCAAAATCAAATGAAACAACAAGAAAATCAACATCGCAATGAAAAATGTTTTGGTGTAGGTGATTGGGTATTTTTATGATTACATCTCAAGCAAGCTATTAATGATAAGGAAACATTGGAAATACTACATCCACTTATGAAAAGGAAACCTTACCTAATGGGAAGACACTTCAAGGTCAAAATGTATCATGATAGTCTTAAATACTTTTTAGAACAAATATTATCTTTACAAGAACAAAAAAAATGGGTTACAAATATGTTGGGTTATGACTTTGAAATCATCTACAAAAAAGGGAAGCAAAATGGTGTTGCATATGCACTCTCAAGAAAGGATGAGGATGTTGAAACATTGTTTTGTTCTATTTCTATTATCCAACCAGATTGGATAAATGAAGCAGGGGATGAATGGAATAAGGATGAACAAGTGTTGCCAATAATTCAAAATTTGCAAAAGATCCTAGTTCAAAAAATATTTCTACAACTTGACGAGGAAGGAAAAATCATATTGGAACCTGGAGCAATCACAGAAAAAAGAACCCAATAGCTATGAAATCGATCAATTTCAGAGTATCTCACTAATTGGAAGAACTTACCCATTTAGTATTCCACATGGGAGGATGAGAATTTTAAATAGAAGCATCAAGAACTGCTCAAGTGTTGAGGACAACACTTTATTAAGGAGGGGGGCATCTAGGTCCCTAAAATACTAGTGTAATCCCTTATTCTTATTAGTACAACCCCCTTATTATATTGTTGTGCCCATGTAGTCCCTGTATTGTTATTATTGTGCCCCATAGAATCCCACAACAAATATTTCGTCCTTACATTATTATTATTATGTCGGCTCTGATTATATTATGACCCCCTAGGGTCCTATATATAGAAAGGACGTTTTACTATTTGTATAATCTATTAATTGTTCATGTGTAATGTAAAGGAGGTTTCCCCCTTGAAGAGGCTGATTTATAAGGCATTCATCTATCTTTTCTATCTTTTTATGAGCTGGTTTCACAACCACTCATCAGTAGCAAGAAGCAAGGTCCTTTCTATTTTATTTCATCACATGCATCCAGTATAATAACTGATTTGTCTTCATTTCTTTTACAGTCATTTTCAATGTTATATTCAAAAGGCAATTTAGTATGATATAATCCTTAGGTAACTAAGCTTAGACTTATTGTTGGTTAAGTTATGTTGTTTGAAGTTTATTGAGTTTGATTTTTATCATGAAACTACTAGAAGCGTACTAGAATGGGTGAGTTGACTATATTGATAACAATGTTATGGTTTGATCTAGTCCTTGAAAGGAACTTATTGTGCATGGTCAAAATTTCACATTCCTTTCATTTTTTTAACTTCACATATAACAAATATCTTTATGTTATAGCATCTAGCTAGATATATATACAGTAACTGCCACTCAGAAGTTGGATGCCATCAGTTTTGACCTTGATCTTACTTAACTTACCTTTATTTGAGTTCAAAATGTCATTAGATATCATTATATCATCTATTGTAGGGCAGTAATCCAATTTACCTTTGTTTCAGTTAAAAATGTAATTAGATCTTGCTATATCATCTTTTGTAGAGAATGAATCCAATTTTTCATAGTCCATTTTCTTGAGGTATAACAAAGCTACTTTAATTCATTAAACTTACTTTTCATATTCTATATGCTGATTTTGATTCTGTAGGCCACATCTGCATTGGAAAGGGGGCATATTTAATGAAGTGTGGATAGAGAGGGAAGCTTTAGTTATGTCGTTTCAAACTTTCTAATGAATGTAATAAAATTTTAAAAGGATTCTCCATAGAATGTTGTGCTTTAGCTTTTTCTTTTGATAATGGATTATTTATGCGATCTCCCCTATCTTACACATAGCCAGAGTCCATACACACATGTCTTTTTGGGATATGTCGACAATGGATAGATTTATGCTAACCATTTATCTATAAATTTACACTGTAGAAGATCAATCATTTACAGTTGAATATTTCCTCACCGCTAAAGTAGAGTTGAAGAGTCAAACTCCTATTTTTAAGGCATATACCTCACTTTTAGATTAGTTTGTTGCTCACTGTGTATATACCTTCTATGGGAGGGCAAAGAGTGATCATTAACATTGATTAATCTTTCTACAGACCAAGTAAAGATTCCAAATGTGTATAAATTAGTGGCTCCTTGGATAATCCCAAGAGTGGCGCTATCGTAGCAACAAGAAATTCATTTATTTTGACTTCTTTATTAGTGCATTGATAGTATATCGGTTATTCGATACAATACCTCAACAGTGTATGATCAAATTATAGTTAAGCCTGTCATAATATTTTGACTTATCCTCTTTTAGAGGGAAACTAGAGTGATTTTCAAGCTTGTACATCACAATTGTATCATGCAAAGTTTACCTGGGCCAAGTTTTGTGGATCTAAGGAGGAAGATACATGTTGGAATTCAAGAGGAAACAATACTACAAAGTGGGAAAGAGGTTTGACAGTTAACCTATATTTCACATTATGGTTGGAGTCGGTTTGTTGGCAAGATGTTGGATACCCCAACTTCCTTTTTATGACTTAGTGCAGGATTGAATCCTTCGAGATATTCTTCGCTAAAATATCATTAAGTGATGGGTTTTATTAGAAGTGTTGCACATCTATAAAGTTTACTAGAGTTGTTCTTGAGTCTTCAGAGGTGGTTAGCTTTTCAAAGCACACATGTAGAAGAAGAGGAGAAATCATATGCCTGGCTAATTTGAAGTTATCTACCTGTGAATATGGTTTTCCCATTCATAAACCTGACAACTCACTCTACTTCTTTCTAGTGAAAAACTTTTGGACTTTCCATGAAACATGAGACAATTTGAATCCCATAACTATAAATTTCTTATTTGAATCTATATCCAATAGATTAGAATCTAGACAAGGATAATTCCATTCTTGTTTCAAAAGAACCGGTAATTGAGTTTTACCATGCTATTTAATCTTTTTTGTGTTTATTTGCATCCTTGGTCTATGACATAAAGATGCAACATGCTACCTTGCATTTTCTATACTAACACTCCTAAAAAATAATAAAGTATGCCCAAATCTATCATTTCAAATGATGTATGTAGCTCACCTTTTGGTTTTTCAATTCTCGAAGTTATTAACTATATTGATGAGAACTTCTACAACCGATACCACAACGACAACATATGTTATAGTTTTATATGTCTTTCTCTGAATGTGTTTCGCCCTCAGTAGTGCAACAATACACTATAGTTTCCATTTAGGGGAGAAGTGTAACAGTGGCAACCTTGGCCTGTGTGCAGATGGGTTGAATGAACATTAGACTATATATGTTGTTTTGAAGGTGTTTCTCCTTCAATAATACTTCATCTTAGTAGATACTTTTGGTCTTCACCTTTAGTAGATGCATGCAGCCTTGGGATACGTGTTGTTGATTATAGTTTTCCTATGAGGTTGTAGCAAAAAAGAAAGAATTGCATTGATTTTAGGCATATTTAGTATGATTTTATAGTTTGACTTAGATGCTCAATTTTCTTTAGGCATCTTTATTAGTTCCTTTTTATCCACAAATTTATCTTTACGAAAATTTCACAGTAGATAAGGATTCTATATTTTTAGCAGGGGACACACGTCCTTGTAGGAGGTACTCTATTCTACGAAGCTTTTGCTATAGAGGTTAGGTGCTTTATCCGAGAATCCCAAAAGGCACTATTGTAGCAATATGAAATTTTCTTATTTTGAGTTCTTCATTATTGGATTGATAGTATATTGTTTATTCCATGCAATACCTCAATATTGTATAACGCCATATTTAGTATGCCTTTATAGTTTGACTTAGATGCTCACTTTTGTTAATTTAGTTGTTTCTCTTAGTTCTGTTTTATGCACAAATTTATCTTTGAGAAAAGTGCACAGTAGAGAAGGGTTCCATATTTGAGTAGGGGACATACTTCTAGGTAGGAGGTATTGTATTCTAGGAACCTTTTTCCATGTAGGTTAGGTGTTTTATCCCAGAATCCCAAGAGGCACTATTGCAATAGTAAGAAATTCATTTATTTTGAGTTATTCACTAGTGCATTTATAGTATATTGTTTATTTCAAGCAATACCTCAATATTGAATGATCAAATTACAGTTAATATTGTCATAATATTTTGACTTACCCTCTTTTCGAGGGATACTAGAGTGTGTGTCAAGCTTGCACGCTACAATTGTATCATGCAGATTTTACCTGACACAAGTTTTGTGGATCTCAGTAGCCAGATACTTGTTGGAATTCAAGAGGGAACAACACTACAATGTGGGAAAGAGCCTTCACATTTAACATGTCTTTCACATTATTGTTGCAGTCAATTTGTTGGCAAGATGCTAGATACCCCAACTTCCTTTTTATGACTAAGTGCAAGATTGAATCCTTTGACATATTCTTCGCTCACTTGTCATTAAGCGATGGGTTTACTTAGAAGTGCTTCACATCTATAAAATTTTCCAGAGTTGTTATTGAGTCTTTGGACGTGGTTATCTTTTCAAAGCACACATGTACAAGAAGATAAGAAATAATATGCCTGACTAATTTGAATTTATCTTCCTACGAATAGGGTGTTCCCTTCAATAAATCTGAAAACTCACTGTACTTATTTCTAGTGAACAAATTTGGGACTTTTCATTAATTGTGAGACAATTTGAACCCGATAACAACTAGTTTCTTATTTAAAGTTATACCCACTAGATTACAACCTGCGCAAGGAGAATTCCATTCCCATTTCAAAATAACCTACAATTGAATTATGCCATGATTTTTAATATTTTATGTATTTCTTCGCATCGTTGACCTATGGCATAAAGACGCAACAAGTTACCTTGCATTTTCCATAATAACACTCCTAAAAAATAGCAAAATATGCCCAAATTTTTCATTTCAAATGATCTATGCATCTCACCTTTTGTTTTTTCAATTATCGATGTTTTTACCTATATTGATGAGATAATCAACAACTGAGGCCACATTGACAATATCTATTAGAGTTTTATTCGTGTTGCGCTAAAGTTGTTTTTCCTTAAGAAACACTACAATACATTGTAGTTTCCATTCAGTGAGAAGTGTACCCAGTAGTAGCATTGGCCTGTATGCAAATGGGTTGAATTCACAATAATCTTTATCTAAGGTGTTTCTTCTTCAATAGTGGATCATCTCAGTAGATCCTTTGAATCTCCACCTTCAACAAATGCATACAACCTTGGGGTACATGCTATATGCTCCAATTTTGTTGTGAGGGTATAGAAATGATGAAAGAATCACATCGATTTTAGGCATCTTATTGTTGTTGTATGAAAGCATGCATGTCTAGAATTTCCCAAACTTATATAGAACCATGTTTATTATACTTTTATAGTTTGACTTAGATGCTCACTTTTCTTAATTTAGGTGTTTTTCTTAGTACTATTTTATGCATATATTTATCTTTAAGAAAAGTGCACGGTAGAGAAGGGGTCTATATTTTGAGTAGGTGACACTCTTCTTGGTAGGAGGTAATCTATTTTAGGGAGCTCTTTCCATGGATAGTAGGTGCTTTATCCTAGATAAAGTTTCAAGTCCTTGCCTACTTGACAAGGTCCCTACCAGACAGGACACCAGTGGATAGAGTTCCAAGTCCCTAAATTTTCAAAAAACCCACCTGACATTAGCTATCTAGCCTAAAATCCTTTACATTCCAATAATCTCTTGGCTATGATTTGATAGAGAGATCCCTCTCAGGTTTGGTAAGGGTAGCTACCAGACTAAAATCTTGGTCTGTCGTTACCTTCCTTGATCTCTTCATCAGTCGGGGACATTATGGATGATAACAAAGGGCATGACAACTAGGGAGTGCCAACATGTTCTAGTGAATGTAATGTTCCGATGTCATGGAAAAATGGAATGCTAGCTCTAAGGTCTTGACTACCAAGGTGTGTTAGGGAATGCTAGGATAGTACGAAGACATGTCAAACAAGCTAAGATGTACAAAGTGCTAAGGCATGCTAAGATGTAGAATGATTCCAAGTACCTACCTCATCATCTTCCATATGATATCCACTTATAACATTTCATTTGCAGTATTTGGTGCATTTGATAGTTATAGGTCATTTATAGGTTATAAATTTCTTTAGAGTTTCACTTCTAATTGAGTATTCAACTGAACATATTGATTCTCTTATACATAACTATTTTTCCCTCCACCCAATTTTCATAACTTCAATAACCAATAGATACTGACCTACATATTTGATGTTGCTTTGCTTGTTTAGTAAAATATTGATGAGACTTTAATTTGTTGAAAGTTGTAGAATTTACAATTTACGATGTTTCAAGGTGTAATTGTTGGAAATAATACTGAGAGGGGGGGGGGGGAATCAGTATTATCACATTAATAAAACTTTTCATTTCCAAACTCTGATTCATATATGCTACTTCCA
>APFE030347232.1:0-20785 GCA_000404065.3 Pinus taeda
AGATAGATGTTACAAACTCTTCTTCGTACATTTATATTGTGACTTTTTAATTTTTCAATAACAAGCAGAGATATTTTTATTTTTATTGATGCAAGGGAACATTACATAAGAGATAAACATTACAATCTCTTCTATATGGGTTGTAAAATGAATTTCCCTTTGAATAAAAAAAAGTCAAAACCATTTGGGACATATGAAACTATCCAAATTGAGATGAACTTATTAGAGTAGATCCATATTAACTTGGGAGTTACTAAGCATGGAGATAGATTGAATATCTAGGCTCTATAGTAGAGCATGAGAAACTTGTTGTGCTCTTCTATAGGGGTTGTAAAATGAATTTCCCTTTGAATAAAAAAAATTCAAAACCATTTGGGACATATGAAACTATCCAAATTGAGATGAACTTATTCAAGTAGATCCATATTAGCTTAGGATTTACTAAGCATGGAGATAGATTGAATATCTAGGCTCTATAGTAAAGCCCGAGCAAATTTTTATATGTCAGTATGAGTGTGTATTTTTATTAGTGTTTGAAAGTGGAATGACAAGTCACACTTAAACATTTTTTTTAATAAAATAGTACAATTTCAAACCTAACTTCCAATTAAAAACTAATATGCATATATGTTTTCATACATGCAGGCATGATCGCTGGTAAGAACGATGGTTATTCTTCCATGCAGAAGTTTGAAGAAGGAATCACATTCTATACAAGATAGTATAGAAAGATGCAATATAAATTCAATAAAAAAAAACAACTAACCAACTATAGTTTATTAATTCATAGCCTTTTTCATTCTCTATATAGAACTATTTAGAGAGCTTTCAATTCATAGGTTGAATACATGAAGAAAAGAGGGGTGGAGTCAAACTCATAGGCTACACACATTATAAAAAAAAAAAGATGAGCAATTTGGAAAACATTTTTCCAAAGAGAGGGATAAAATCCTTTTGAGAAGCAAGTCATTTTAACAATGCAAAAAACTTGAGGAAATTATTACACTTGAGGGATTAGATTAATCATAGGTTAAAATGGATCTATGCTAGTGGGTGTGTATACAAAACGAAAACCCTATAAATCCAATTGGGAGGTGCACTTTGATCCACTTATGTAATCATGGGTCACCAAACCATCATTATAATCTCTATAGTGTTCTCACACATTCAACTACTATCTCAAAATGTCCCTAATTTTTATTTTATTTATCAAAGCTAATTGAGAAATTTCTTTATTTATTTTTTTTACTTTTATTTTTTTTTATGAAAATAAGTGTTACAAAGAAAAAAAATTTACAATGTCTTCTATATTGGGCGAGTTGTCTATGCATAAGAGCATTTGGGGCACATGAAACCTTGAGTTTCAAGTTGAGTTCATTTAGGGCGCATGCAACGCTTAATATAGATTTATATTAAGAATAAATTTGTCAAGATTAGAGAGAGATCAAATCTCTTGAAGTGTACATTTTTCGATAATTTAAGTTAGATTTAAGTTGGTTGTAATCTCATTCAATTTTGAGAGAACTGAGAAATCACAATTATGTAGATAATATGTAAAAATGCAGTTTTGTTATAATTGTTAGATATTTATATTTACATTATTTTAATATTTCCATATAAATATCAAATCTATAATATTTCTTTTTATATCTTTCAATACAGCCATTTTTATAATCTGTGTACTACATAATAAATGTTTCTCTCTAAAATTCTTTTTGTTTCCATTTATATCTATATTTAGTTCACATCCAACGTTATTATTTTATTATTTATTAGAAGTATTATATAGATGTCCTTAACTACTCTCGATTCAATTATTTAATATCATTATTTTATGGCTCACATGTTTTTCCTCTATTATTGTCTTTTAAATGGTTGATGAAATGTATGTTTACTAAAATGTATCACTGTAATTGTATTTTATCTTTATGTTATGGTGGATATTGTAAATATTTATGTTTTTTTAATTACCACAAATAATTTCCATGTTTATTAGAAAATCAATTACATACGTCCCTTATAACGCTTAAATTTCATGTTCAAATAGAGAAAAGAGGGGTGGAGTCAAACTCATAGGCTACACACATTCTAAAAGAAAGATGAGCAATTTGGAAAACATTTTTCTAGAGAGAGGGATAAAATCCTTTTGAGATGCAAGTCATTTTAACAATGCAAAAAACTTGAGGAAATTATTACACTTGAGGGATTAGATTAATCATAGGTTAAAATGGATCTATGCTAGTGGGTGTGTATACAGAATGAAAACCCTATAAATCCAATTGGGAGATGCACTTTGATCCACTTATGTAATCATGGGTCACCAAACCATTATTATAATCTCTATAGTGTTCTCACACATTCAACTACTATCTCAAAATGTCCCTAATTTTTATTTTATTTATCAAAGCTAATTGAGAAAATTCTTTATTTATTTATTTACTTTTAATTTTTTTATGCAAATAAGTGATACAAAGAAAAAAAATTTACAATGTCTTCTATATTGGGCGAGTTGTCTATGCATAAGAGCATTTGGGGCACATGAAACCTTGATTTTCAAGTTGAGTTCATTTAGGGCGCATGCAACACTTAATATAGATTTATATTAAGCATAAATTTGTTAAGAATAGAGAGAGATCAAATCTCTTAAAGTGTACATTTTTCGATAATTTAAGATAGATTTAAGTTCGTTGTAATCTCATTCAATTTTGAGAGAACTGGGAAATCACAATTATGTAGATAATATGTAAAAATGCAGTTTTATTATAATTATTAGATATTTATATTTACATTATTTTAATATTTCTATATAGATATCAAATCTATAATATTTCTTTTTATATCTTTCAATACAACCATTATTATAATGTATGTACTACATAATAAATGTTTCTCTCTAAAATTCTTTTTGTTTCCATTTATATCTATATTTAGTGCACATCCAACGTTATTATATTATTATTTATTATAAGTATTATATAGATGTCCTTAACTATTCTCGATTCAATTATTTAATATTATTATTTTATGGCTCACATGTTTTTCCTCTATCATTGTCTTTTAAATGGTTGACGAAATGTATGTTTACTAAAATGTATCACTGTAATTGTATTTTATCTTATGTTATGGTGGATATTGTAATTCTTTATTATTATTTTTTAATTACCAGAAGTAATTTCCATGGTTATTAGAAAATGAGTTACATACCTCTTTCATAACACTTTTTCATGTTCAAATTGAATATTTTTACCTTTTTTGAATGTTTTATTTTTATGGAACTAGAAAGGAAATCAATACAAATATAAACAAAAATTGCCAACTAGTAAACTTTAGGGTAAGAAAATGACATCCAATCATTTTCTCCATATATATATGTGTGTGTGTGTGTGTATGTGTGAATTGGATTACATGGCACAATATAAGGAGAAGACATTAGATTATTGATTTATTCATTAGCAAAACTTGAAAGTGTCAAGGAAAAAAAGAAGTTGAAAAATTCAAATACTGGAAATCTTTGTACTAGAACAACATAACTTCTTTAAGTTTCAAGGGTTTAGTATACCACTCTAATGGAATGCTTGTAGTGACATATGTAAAAACTAGAGAGAGAAAAGACTTCCTTGAAAAGAAAAACAAACAATGTTTGTGGGATCATTGATTTTCTTACATGGGATGAAATGCACCATCTTTGAGAATCAAACAACCATAAATTTAGAATCAATATCTCATTCCATTCTTGACATTACAAAAATATGATCCATACTCAAGTATTCCCATAGTTTATTTAGTACCAAAAAATGGTGTATACAATCCATTGTTTTGGCTTCCTCCATTTGCATGTTGACAAATTTGGAAAAAAATCACCCATTTCTTTGTGTATCACTAGAAACTTTGGGCAAATATCACCTTTTTATATTAAATTGAGCTCCTAAGACACCATGCTGAGGTTTGACGAGGTTTCCATTCATTGATCATCGTAGAGTAACTATTGATCTCAAAAGACTAGGAATTATTAGATTAGTATACACACCCACTAGCATAGATCCATTTTAACCTATGATTAATATAATCCCTCAAGTGTTATCATTTCCTCAAGTTTTTTGCATTGTTAAATTGAATGGCATCTCAAAAGGATTTGATGCCTCTGGTTAGATGCTTCTGGAAAAATGTTATCCAAATTGCTCATATTTTTTTTTAAAGTGTGTGTAGCCTATGAGTTTGACTCCACCCCTCCTTTCTTCATGCATTCAACCTACGAATTGAAGGCTCTTGAAATAAATCTACATAGAGAATGAAAAAGGATTTGAATTAATAAACAACTATAGTTGGTTAGTTTCTTTCTTTTTTCTTTTCTTGAACTTATATTGCATCTTTCTATATTATCTATGTATAGAATGTGTATACTATCTATGTGTAGAATGTGATTCCTTCTTCAAACTTGTGCAATTAAAGATAACCATCGTTCTTACCAACAATCATATATACATGTATGTGTTAGGATATTCCGACACATAGGAAATAGTTAAGTATAACTTGGTCTAATGTAGAGTTAGGTAAAGTGTGTTTATTTACTATGTACATTTGTAACTTACAATCTGACTATCATGATATGTTCTGGACATGAAGTGATCTGACGGTTCATTCTCTCCTTCGTATTATGACGCTTGATCCGTGGCTTCACACCCGATTGGTCCATGATATCTATTTAAAGATCATGGAGGGTCATTTGTAGGGTGATCGTTCATGAGAGAAGCTTATCTAAATTTTATTTCTTTTATTAATAAATTTCCTGAAGTGGCCGCATTGGCTCAGGCCATGGATCGTTTCCCTCTTTAAGGGTTTTAACCACGTGAAGAATATTGGTGTATTGATCTGTGATCTATTTGTGAGAAGTGTCCTTCTGTGTTCTATATGAGGAAGTTACCCTGTAAATTCCAACATGGTATTAGAGCTATTTGAGGGTTGCATCCGTTGGTGATCCAAATTGGAAGTCGGTACAACTACATCCAACTGTCGTTTCCTAGATCTATTGTTTCTAACCGCTTTCGAGCCGAGAGGACTGCTCTATTGTGTTAGGAGCATCTGTTCCAGTGAGGAACCCCTTTCATTTCACATGAAAAGGTTTCGGTAGCCCTAGCTAAGTCGTTTTTAAGATCTGGAGGCAAAAAGGGCTTGAAAACGCACCCCAAATCTTCAGCGAATAAAAACAAACTAACTAACTAACTAACTAAATAACTTACTTACTTACTTACTTACTTCCTCTTTTCCAAAAATTACCAACTTACTTACTTACTTCCTCTTTTCCAAAAATTACCAACTTTTTAAATTAGCTCACTTGGTCCAAAGTTAGTCTTTCTTTTTGTTGAGTTAATTTTTCAAAAGACACATGTAACTTATGTATTAAAGTTACTTTATGTAAAAGTGTTCTCACCCATTATAAAAAGTGAGTCACTTATAATTCTAAAATCTCTTTATCTTTTATTTAAGTTGCAATTTAGTGGGTAGCTCATAAAGTACTATTGTAAAAATGACTTCCACTTATTTATAAAAGTGGGTCACATAAAATATTTTTTTTTAAGTGAGTTAATTAGATTAAGTTTGGAAAGAGGGGGATTTTAAAAAAAAATCTAGCATTATCATTCATTTCCGCACATTCACGCGCTTCGTCAGCATCTTCAACAACTTTTCTTCAAAAAGCCATAACTTCTTCATCCGGAAGCCGTTTTTAGAGACATTTTTTTAATCGGCCTAATTTTTCGAGATCTTTCCATTGGAGCACTTAGTTTAAACATCTATAGCTTCAGTTTCTGTTAAAATAGAAAGTCCATGCCAAGTTATTCTTGATAGTACCAACTACTTCCAATGGTGGTCCTACATTGTGGATTTACTTAGAAGTAAAGGTCTTTACAGAATAGCCTCAAGCCAAGAAACTAAACCTAAAGATGAAGATAAGGCAACCAAATGGGAAAATAGGCAAGATCAAGCACGTGGGTTGATAGGGATGTCTATTTCTCCAGACCTTAGATTCCATATCGCAGAACTTGATACCCCTAATGAAGTAATGAATCAACTCACTAAAGTTTTTGGAATTAAAAATGAAATTAGAGCCCATTAACTCTAAAATGAGTTGTTTACGTTGGACCCCAATAATTTTTCTTCCATTGAATATTTTTTGTCCAAGTTCAATACCTTTAGACTTCTCTTGGAAGGTGTTAAGGTTAAGAAAGAAGATGGTAGCCTTATCTATTCCATTCTTACTAAGTTGGGACCAACATACTCTATGTTTGTTTCCACCTTCCATTCTATTAGAGAAACATTTATTTCTTATGGAAAATACTACAAGTCCCCCTCTTTTGATGCCTTTTGTGATTCTTTAATAAGAGAATAAGAAAAAATATTACATCTTAGTCTTCTTAATCTTGGAAACTCTTCTAAGAAAGCCTTAGCCACCCAACAACAACCAAATTCAAAGAATCCTAAGAAGCAGTATCTTAAAAAGAATGGTCCTAAACCAAACAAGGGTCCTAAACAATTTCAGTCTCAAAATGAAAAATCAATTCAACAAAATGATAAGGCAAATAAAAATAAAGGGAAGAAGACTGATAGACATTGCAACTTTTGTAATTGAGATGGCCACTTAGAATCCAAATGCTTTAAGAAGATGGAAGCCATAGAAGCAGCAAGGAAGAAGCATGACATCCATTTGGAGCACTCTTCAACTTCAATTTCATCTTTAGGAATTTCACTTTCTGCATGTGTTTGTCAAGCATCTCTGTCTGGTTATGCATTAAATGTATCTTCTTCTTCTAATTCTCATGAGTGGTTCATTGATTCCAGAGCTTCTTATCACATGGCCAAAAACAAAGCCATGTTTTCTTCTTTAAATGATTGTAACACCAAAAATATATATGTTGATGATGATAGATCTCTTAGTGTTGTAGGGGCTAGAACTATTCATCTAGACAATGGTCAATTTAATGATGTATTATGTGTTCCAACCTTATCATGCAACCTTCTATCTGTATATCAAGATAACTCATTCAGGTGAAGGTAAAATCGTTGAATTTTCACCTCACGATGTTGTAATTAAGGACCTAAGAGATCTTAGACAAATTTTAGCTACTCGCATTGCTGATGATTCTACAAGGTTGTATCAGTTTAACAACTTTGGGTCATCAACTCTTCCATCAGTATTTGTTGCTCATAATGATGAAGTGAGCAAACTTTGGAATGAGCGATTTGGTCACTTAAACTATCACTCCCTTCAAAATCTATGTAAATAAAATATGGTGACAGGTTATCTTACAAAGATGGTGTTTGTTCCAGATGTGTACTCGGAAAACATCATCAGGATCGTTTTGAAAAATGTGCCTCTTGGCACGACTCACCCCTTTACAGCTTGTGCATAGTGATTTATGTGGTCCACTTCCAGTTGTTTCATTCTCTCGCTACAAGTATTTCTTAACTTTCATTGATAATTTCTCCAGACGCAATTGGGTATACTTCTTAAAACTCAAGAGTGAAGTATTTAACATGTTCTTGGCCTTTAAGGCCTTTGTTGAAAAACAATCTGGACATCAAATTCTTAAGCTAAGATCTGATAATGGCGGAAAATATGTTAACAACAAATTCATCAACTTTTGCACTGAGCATGGAATTCAAATGCAACATATTGTTCCATATACTCCACAACAAAATGGTGTAGCTGAAAAGAAGAATCGCACCTTAAAGGAAATGGCTAATTATACGCTTCAATCTAAAGGACTTAGTCTTAATTTTTGGGCAGAAGCAATTAGCTATGCAAATTACATAGTAAATTGCATTCCTACTAAGATTTTAAAGAATATCACTCCAGAAGAAGCATGGAGCTCAATTAAACCAAATGTAAGTCACTCGTGTTTTTGGAAGTGAAGCATGGGCCCATATTCCAGATGAGAAACATAAAGCTTTAGAACCTAAGAGTGAAAAATGTATTTTTGTTAGATATTATGAAGATGTCAAAGGATATAGACTTTTTTCACCTAAGTCCAAAAATGTTATCATTAGAAGAGATGTAAAGTTTGTTGAAAATATATTGGCCTACGAGCCTAGTTTGACGGATGTGCCACCTCTCTCTATCCCTTCTACTTCTGAAAATATTTCTTCTTCAGATGATGACGATGAGGATGAAAATCCTCCCCACCTTCTTGGGATCCTCCTTCAGCTCCTCAGCTTCCAAAATGATCTGCGCTACTCGGGATGCAACAAGTGCTCTTGCAGGTGATCCTACAGATTAGTTTCACACTCATTCTCAGTTTGATAGAGCCTCTTCTTTACTGGCTCAAGCTCCAATGAATTATGATCCTGACACCTTTACAAAAGCTTCAGGCCATCCAAATTGGGACACAGCTACAAATGAAGAATATCGTTCATTATTGGCAAATGATACATGGGATCTTGTTCCTATTCCAAAGGGACGAAAACTTGTTAGATGAAAATGGGTTAATAGAACCAAGTATGGACCTGATGGAAGAGTTGATAAACATAAAGCTCGTCTTGTTGCTAAGGGTTTTTCACAAGTTCAAGGCATTGACTATACTGAAACCTTCTCCCCTATTGCCAAAATGAACTCTATCCACCTTGTTCCTTCCCTTGCTGCCTCTTTCAAATGGGAAGTTCATAAGATGGATGTGAAATCTGCCTTCTTGCATGGGGCCTTGCATGAAGAAATATATGGAACAACCTCCTAGATTTATACAAATAGAATATAGCCTTATATGTCAGCTTAAGAAATCCCTTTACGGTCTCAAGCAAGCCCCTCCGGATTGGTATGCCAAAATGGATAGCTTTCTTTTAGATATTGGCTTTTCTAGGTGTCATTCTGACAATACTGTCTACACCAAAAAAGTGGGTAAGTCTCTTATCATTCTTATTCTTTATGTTGATGATCTTATCCTTACTAGTAGTGATCCCAACCCTATAAACCATGTGAAGTCTAGCCTTAAAAAGAAGTTTGAAATGACAAACATAGGGCACTTGCATTATTTTCTTAGTCTTCAAGTCTTGCAATCCAAGGAAGGTATTTCCCTTTCCCAGTCCAAGTATGTCTGTGATCTTTTGCGCCACTTTCACATGGAAGACTATAAGCCAGCCCCTTCTCCCTTTCAATCTGTAGCCAAACTTTCAATCACTTGTACTTTCCTTGAATTTGATGCTACCTTATATCGTCAACTTGTAGAAAAGCTTTTGTATCTAACCCATACCCATCCTAAACTTTCCTTTGTTGTTGGCCTTATTGCTTAGTTTATGCAACACCCACATGAAATTCATTGGAAATCAGCTAAAATAATACTTTGTTATGTTCGAGGTATAGTTCAGTTTGGGATTCATTACAGTGCAAAAGCATCTCCTCTATTGGTTGGTTTCACTGATTTTGATTGGGCTGGTGACCCTAATGATCGGAAGTCTACTGCAGGTTATGTGTTCACTCTTGGTTCTAGATCTATTACATGGGTTGGCAAGAAACAAAGTGCAATTTCACTTTCTTCAGTAGAAGCAGAGTATCGTGGTGTCATAAAAGCTAGTAAGGAAGCCATGTGGCTTCATCATATCCTGTCAGAGTTTGAATTTTAACATCAGCATCCGACTACACTTTGGTGTGATAATCAAAGTGCCATTAAACTATGCAAAGATCCAATCCAACATCAGTGCAGAAAACACATTGAACTACACATGCACTTCATCAGAAAGCTCATCATGACCATGCTCTTGAAGTGCAATATTGTTCAGCCGATGATCAAGTTGCAGACATCTTTACAAAGGCTCTCACAGAGGCGAAGTTTACTAAACTTCGATTTATGGTTGGAGTTCGGGAAGTTGTCACTAAGGGGGGATAGGTTCTAATGCCTCCTTCCTTCTCCTATTGTGTCATATTTCTACATCCTTCAATCCTATCCCAAGTTGTTCTTAAGGGGGGATGTTAGGATATTCCGACACATAGGAGATAGTTAAGTATAACTTGGTCTAGTGTAGAGTTAGGTAAAGTGTGTTTCTTTACTGTGTAATTTTGTAACTTACAATTTGACAGTCACGATATGTAGTGATTTGATGGTTCATTCTCTCCTCGGTATTACCGACACTTGATCCGTGGCTTAACACCCGATTGGTCCATGATCTCTATTTAAAGAGAATGGAGGGTCATTTGTAGGTTAACGGTTCATGAGAGAAGCTTATGTAAAATTTCATTCTTTTATTAATAAATTGTCTCAAGTGGTTGCGTTCGCTCAGGTCGTGGACTATTTCCCTCTTTGAGGGTTTTAACCACGTCAAAAATACTAGTGTATTGATCTGTGATCTGTTTGTGAGCGATGTCCTTTGGTGTTCTGCCTCAGGAACTTACCATATAAATTCCTACAAACAACAGGTATCTTTAAGTTGGAACAACTAGGAGAACAAGCATAAGTAAAAGGAATACAAGAATGTTGTCGTTTGAAAAAGGAAGGGGAAAAAAATACAGGTGTTGTTCTTTTGAAAAGGGAACAACAGAAAACGCAAATGCCGTTCCTTTGGAAAAGGAATAACATAAACTAAAAGTGTCGTTCCTTTGGAAAAAGAACAGCAAAAACGCAAATGCTAAAAGTGTCATTCCTTTGGAAAAGGAACAAAAAAAATGGAAATGTTGTTCCTTTGGAAAATGAAGAGCAGAAACTAAAAGTGTCGTTCCTTTGGAAAATGAACAACAAAAATGTAAATGCTTAAAGTGTCATTCCTTTGGAAAAGGAACAACAGAAACGCAAATGCCGTTCCTTTGGAAAAGGAAGAGCAGAAATTAAAAGTGCCATTCCTTTGGAAAAAGAACAACAAAATGCAAATGTTGTTCCTTTGAAAAAGGAACAGCATAAACTAATGGTGTCGTTCCTTTGGAAAAGGAAAAACAAAATGAAAGTAAAAAAATGAACGACTGACATAAAAGGTGCACAATCATAAAATACAAGCACACAAAAAACAAATTAGTTGTTCATGGCATTGATGCTGAGGATGGGTTACAATTTGAATGAAGCAACACATGAACCACAAAATATAAAATAAATCAGAAAAGAAACAACATTCTATTTAAAAATAGTATGTAAATAAATAAATTAAGTTACAATAGCTATGATGTTATGTAAAAAATTGATCTCTTTGAAAAATGTTTTGGCAGTAGTGACAAGACATGAATCTTAAAATGGAAATAAATTATTCATTTCTTCAATTATGAATCCATTTGGTAATGGTTTGGATGAAATTTCTTTGTTTCATTAAAATTTCTTTCAAGAATCACTTGTCCATAAATCGACCTTCTTTTTCTCCAAAGACCTGCAAAAAACGAGTGTCTACCTACAATAAAACATTAAATCATCGAGAAAGAGAGATGATCGAGTGACCCTAATCCAAGAATTATGCAAGAAACAACAACTAGTTTCTTTATATAACAAATCCATTGAGAAAATAATAAAGTAAAATTTATTTGTCACTTGTGGGAGTGCAGTGGTTGACCATACTAACCAGCAGTGTTTTAATCACAACTTCTTTGTTTTTGGTCCAAATGGAGTGATTCCAAAGCCAGATGAGAGCTAATTTAAGGATGTATCAACAATAGAAATAGGTTTTGAAAATTCAATGATATGATATGTCAATTGTTGTTAGAACAACCTGCATAGCAGAGTCATTTTCGATTACCCCCTTAAAACAATAGTGAATGTTTTAAGCATAGATTCTTCGTTTGATGTCGGATTCAAATAATTCAAATTGGAAATGAAATTATATTAATTTATTTATCTCTAATTGAAACAGGTTTTAAATACAAGAATAATTGATAGGTCAAATACTCTAAGGAACATCCGGAAAAATAGAGTTTTAAGAGTGCTAATTTACAGTAGATAGTCTATATTTTGATCATAACTTCCCCATATGATATAAAAAATGTGTGATTAAAATTTCCTTCTAAACTAGATTCATGGGGGAACCTACCATAGAAATATATTTTAAAAATTCATTCATTTAGGCCTCCAAAAACTAACTGTCCCAACTCTATTCCTGAGCTGCCTACTAGACACCCTGTCAATGTTTTGGTTTATAAATTTTCCGTTTCAAATCCAAATTGAGTGATTCAAATTGTGTTGGAAAGTATACATAGATTTATACTTAGGATAGAAACAAGTTTTAAAAATATTCCCTTTTGTTCCCTCAAAAGATGACTTTCCCGACTGTGTTTTTAGAAAATTCATCAAGCGAGCAAGCCAAAGAATATGATATTCAAGCATTTTTTTAAATTGGTGATAAAAGTGAATATGAGTGTTTTTAGAACTATTATTTCCATTATAATTCATCTACATACACAAATTAATTCAAACATTTATTACCAATGTTTATTTCGATAGCGTGTTGCAACGAAAAACAACTAGTTTTACATAAAAACGAGATGTATTTATTTGTGTCCTTATTTATTTATTTTCTACACTAATATTATTTGATTTAAAAATGAATATGACTACGTATAAGGGAACTTTAAATGGAACCATTTTTGAAATAAGGCTTCAAATATGTACATGCCCAAATTCGAAAAATGCATATTAATGAATATTAGGGTATGAGAAGCCAAATTCCCTTGAAAAGATGGGATCAAAAATTGTTGAAGTATGGAGTGATGCTGCAAACAAATGATGGAGTGAAACCAATCTTCAATATATCCTTTACTTACTTGATTTCCCATAGCCATCATACCATGAAGTTATTGATCTGTTAAAATGGCTTGTTGATGCATACTAAAAGAAACCTCATTTTTTCCCATAGCTTCTACAATTTTTGAATTTGAAACATTTTGATTCTTATTGTAAGTTTTCTCTAATGGCACATGTGAGATAGAATGGGTGGGAAGGGTGGTTAAATTTTGCAGTTCAACATTGTAAGCATGTTGTACTGGTTTATTGTGGTGAGGGTGTGGAATTAGTTGAGCAGGAAATTGTGTATGGAATGAAGCATTTTTATGATGTAGACGATTGGGTTGTGTCGATGGTTTAGATATGCAAGCAAGATGTTGTGGAAGAGCTGGTGGAGAATATGGAGAATGTGCTTTTGCTACAGGATGAGGGAGAGTAGTCATTCAATCATAAGATGAACCATGCCAAATTTGTAGACAAGATTGGTGGTGGTTATATTGAGATTGACATGGCTGCCTTAATACATTAGTATTCCATAATGGATTATGAAAGTAAGAGAATGGAGAAGAAGTGTTTTGAACCATACCTATAGGCCATGATTTCCATGATTTTGACCTTGTTGCAGCTTCCTCATCTCTTTGATATGTCACTTCCAAATTAGATAAGGAAGAACAACTATCTATGGGATGTTCCTTTCGGTAATGATGGCAAACCACTTCATCAAATTCTTGATTTTTTCGAACCTGCAAAACATTCAATTGTGAATTTAGAGAGCTAATAAAATCAACTTTAAAATTTTCAAATAAAATATTGATTTCAACTCTTATGTCTCTTGTTCTTGTAGTAGATTTGGAAAAGAAAGAAAAAATTTCTCTAGAATTCTTACCAACCTTTTGAGATTCCTCTTGAATACCTTATGCACAATTCATAAACATCATCATATGAAAACTGAAAAACATCACCTTTTCCTATCACATTTAAGAGTTCTAAAAATTCATCTTTGATTCCTTTAAGAAGGAGTGCTTTTAAGATCTCTTTTTCCAAAATCTTATATTTTGATTTTTGAATGTTGTAATGAAATCGATCTACAGATTCGTCCAAGATTTCATATTCCCCTTGTATCATGTTGAAAATATCTTCATTGGCCTTGCAATAGTCTTGGTACATTTTCAAGAATATGTTCTTCATGTCCTCCCATGTTTCGATGCAATTCCCACCTAGGCTCATGAACCATCAGAGAACTTCTCATTTTAGAGTAAGAGGAAACATTTTCAACCTTTGATCATTAGTACAATAATCATATCCTCTAAAAAGTATTTCCAACTCAAATAAAAATACATCTGGGTCTTCATTTTTTAAACCATGAAAATTTGGTAGAGAAGATGGGGGAATTATGTGCATCTGTGTTACTCCTCCTAGATCTTTGATAGGAAATTCAAAAGTAGAAATGTGAGCCATTTCTTACCTTAATAGAAGATGTTCTTCATGTGTTTCTTCGATGCTCCTTGTTCAATTATTCCTATCAATTGGTTAGTGAAATGGGTGGTGCTTACATCATCACTTGAGTGAAATCATGAGATTTGTTTTTCAAAATTTCTATTTTTTTTAGTCATTCACATAGAAATTCAAACATTTATTTCTACCCTAAGTTATTTAACAATTTTGTTGGAAAGCGGGTGGGAGAGCAGGGCTTCTACATGCTCCGTACGCAGGTTTTTACCTTTCGTTTTTAATACCCAAATCTTTCCTAACAGGCACTCATCAAATGCACACTACTCTTTAAAAATGGCTACACTCTTCCCGGCAACGACGCCAAAATGTTGAGCGATAAAAAAGGTGTCTTTTTAACTCCTAATTATCTTCACATTAATTGTCAACCCAGGGACGAGTTTTTATTTCAAGAGTGTACTCAGTCTGAGGTGGCTATTTACTCAAGAGTAATGTTTTGTAGTATAGTGCTTAAAATCCAGAAGTAAATAAATGCTTGAAATAAAATCTACTTACAATTAAAAGAAACTTAACAGTTCGAAACTTAAATCATTCATTTAGAAAAGTACAACAATTTATCAGTCAAGGATGCAGTAGCAATAACTCATTCCTTGTTTAACTGATATAAATTAAATCAAGCATAAACAAGAACCACAATCTGAGAACTTAGGCAGTGATATCCAATGTCCTTTACAGTTGTTGATCTTACAACCCATACTAAAGCAATAAACTGAAAATGATGAATCAATAATGCTGCTAACAGAAATGGAATAAACATGCTTGCTGCAATAACATTGAAAAGGCAAAAAAAATCCTTGCGTGAAAGAGATAACAACAAAGTCTATGTGAACAATGAAGCTAGTTTACCGGAAATGAACAAGAACACTAAATTAATGGAAATGAACAACAACAAAGCTAAATTAACAACAATCTGTAATGAACAATAAAGTTAAATTATTGGATTGAACAGCACAACTCTTCAGGTCTATAGATGAAATGAACAACACAACAATATTTTTGAGAAAAGCAATGATCTCTGTTAGGAAAGAAATGAACAACAACACAATTCAAATACAGTATATAAAACTGATCAATTTATTAAATCTACTAATACGAAATAGTAAAGTAATATGATTACGATAAATATAAATGAAACCAAACCATCACACCGTAAATATCATGAAATAATGGTAGAGGAACGACAAGTGAATTCACCAGGGTCGGGCCCTTAACCACCAGTGATCACTGTCGATAGTGCCTCAAGAGATGCAAAGGAACAATAACTCTACCAATATATTAATCATCAAATTGAACAACATTATAGTGAGTTGTGTCTTCTCAGCAATGAGAGTCTGCAAATAAAATTACAATTCAGAATAATATTCATTCAATCCCCCTCTCCCCCTATCCTATCCTATTCCATCTTGAATAATCTGTCATCATTCTTGAATATCTAATTTTGAATCTCGAATCCATTATTCCCCTTCTCTAATCTCTGTTCTGATTTAAATACAGAGATAGTAGAGAGCAGTTACAACTGTGATGATTACAATATGATCATTATTACAAAATTGGATTGTTTCTAACCAATTGATGAAAAATAAAATATATTTCCATCCATCTTTCAATAAGAGCAAGGCAAATTTGGCTTTGTAGCTCAGATTTGGAAAACGACCACAATGCAAATCTGAGAAAATTGTGTTCAAAGAACACTACGTTTATCTTAATACAAGCTGAATTTGGTTAAAAAGTTCCTTATTAAAGTTAATTTGGTCCTTTTTGGACAAAACCCATGTTCCATATTTTCTAGATTCTTCTTCATTTGCCTAGAATCTCAATTGCAAAACTATCACTTCTTATTCCAACAAATTTTTGAGTTGGAATATTTAATTATCAAACCTTCAATCTGGAAATTGTATTGGAGGCTAAAAATGGTGAATAACGTTGCAACCAATTTATTAAAACTATCATTGATAAAATCATGCATAATCATCAATTTATTGAAAATAAAGGAGAAGAAATAATATTCAGCCATAAGAGCATAAATCATTATAAAATGGATTTATATAATAAATAGAATGCTAAAGAAGAGTGAAAATGGATAAAATAAGTGTTTAAAAAGTGGTCGTATTCACGGCCCAACAGTTGCTCTCCAGTGCGTTTGGTGGGTAGTCTCTATATAGGTGCACGTGTTCATCGCACTTACGACACTTGAATAGGACATGTTCGTAGTCCACCACCTGCACCCATTCTTCATCATATACTTCTAAAATGATCTCGTTCAGAATTTCCCCAAATAAGTCCATTTCCACACAAATTCGGGCAAATGAACTGTATTTACCTCTTAGAGTCACATCTGATATCTTTCGAAAATGCCCTAGTTTTTTGTTGATAGCTTTGAGAGACTCCGGAAACCAATAATCTAAAAGAAGGGAGTATAGTTTTATCCATACCGGTACTGAAGTGAATGTTTCTTATAATCGGACAAAATTGATCACCCATGGTTGCATGTAAAGACTTGCAGTAGCGAAAAAATAGGGTCCTCCCTAGAACACTCTACTCCATCTTCTAAGCTGGTGAACACCACCATAAAGAAGCCCTTGAATCCAAGGTGAAGGTTTATTTCCCGCTTTGGTTTCCAGTGGTTCCTTATTGATGTGTGTAAGGCCTTCTCTGTCGGCCAAATCCCCATAAATTGGTATATAACCGCATGTTCGCCATGTGTTTTTTGTACATCTCTAGCGTTGGGTCAGTTAAAACAACCCAAGGAATAATGGTTGACTTGGGTTTACAAACCCCTGTCGCACTATAGGTGCATCTTTCTTACCGCTACCCTCTTTCCTCTTCTCCATGCTATCTTCCTCATGATTTTCTTTCTATCCGTGAGGTTTGATATTTCCTTTGTTAATATCCTTAGTTATCACCTTCGTTGGTTTCTTGAAGCGATGTAGACTAGTTCCCTTGCTTTTGTTTGCGACTATTTGACTGTAGGAGGGAGCAGAACTCCCTCCTCCACAACTCGACATGCTTACCAATGGCCAAAACCTAACTCAGACCCTAGTTCAGATTGCAGAGCCACTGGTGGTTCCTCATATTACTACCCCTTAAGAAACCTAATTTCAATTTAGATCATGCATACAAATTAGATCCAACTTTAAACATCACTTTTGCCAACACCCTTTATTCAATATGCCCGCTCGTTAATGACACTCTCAACCAACAATCTTGGATGTGTAACTCCAAATGTGCTTTTCACCTCCGATGAGGGTTTTTACATAGATTCCACCGATTCTGGAGACATTGTGAATAGTTTTGCATCTAACCTGACACCGTTTTTCTAGAACTTCATTCTTGGAACATTTTAGTGGGAACCGAGGGAGAGATGTGTATCGATTGCTCCGTTGCCAAGAACGCTTCTTCATACTACCAACAAATTATCGAGCCCAATGTTGGTCCAGAGGAGCGGTCTTCGCCTTCACACTTCACATAAAACTTTAGTTCGTAGCTTGAATGATGTTCATTGCCTTCGGATAGAAATTTAGATAGCTTAATGTTTAACTAAAGTTCTCTGATAATCTTATCTTCACACTCCACCCACAACATTAAATTGTAATTTCAAATAAAGATGAAATATATATTATGAAACCAAACATTCCCAAACCCCTCATTTAATACTAAGGGATTAATGTCAGTGTTATTTTTTTGTTGAAAAAATACTAATAACCTGAATTTCTTCAAGTAAGAGACTATAAAAAACTATTTGGGAAGAGGCAATAAAATGACAAAAAAATTTATTGACCATTTTTTTTTGATACCTTATTAGACCAAATTAAATGACCGTTATTTATCAAATATAAAATAAAACTTTAGTTAATTTTAATAACGACTATGGTAATATAATAATTCGATTACTAAGAGTCCCGGTCCTCACGGCAGGGACTAATAAGGATGATCTTTTCCATCTTAATTTCATATAAGAGTGCTATTCACCATCAGGAAAGTGGAAAATTATGTATTCAATTGCTATTCATATGTATTCAGTTGCTATTCACTATCAGGAAAATGGAAATTATGTATTGAACTGTTTTAATGTTTTAATATAACGCTCGTATTCTTTCTCTACACAATTTATATATTATAATTAACAATATCTACCAAGTAGATTATTTTATTATAATTATCAATATCTATGAAGTAGATTATTTTAAAAGTAGATTGTTTTAAAATAGGAAATGAATACTAACTTTTATGGCTTCACGTTTCTAAGCATTTTAATTTTTTAATGGGAAAATTAAAATTTCTATGTGTAGTCATTATTCCTTTAGAATTTTGTAAAAGGCACTTTATATATCATAATTATAAGTATCTATCAAGTAAATTACTTCATAGTAAGAAAGTAAATTACTTCATAATAAAATATAAGTACGACGTTTTTATGACTTCCCATAAATAGCGTTTCTACGTTAATTTTATTTTTTTAATAAGAGAAATAAAATTTCTATGGGTAATCATTCTTCCTTTGGAAATTCTATAAAAGGTTTGTAAAATTGTTACGTAAATATTAATTACCATTATTTTATTTTTTAATTAAATAAAATTAATTTTGAAATATTATTATATAATTTTTAACAATTCACCCTATAATAAACCATATATTACTATTTAAGATGAAAAAGATAGATTTAATTAAAATTTATGTAAAATTTTGTAAAATTGTTATGTAAATATTAGCTATCATTATTTTGATTTTTTAATTTAAAAATATAATTAATTTGGAATTAATATTATATATTTTTATAACGAATTTCACCGATATAATAACCATTTATTTTATATTTAATGAAAAAAGATAGATTTTAATTAAAATTTTGTAAATGGACTAATTCACAATAAGTCTTAAATAAGTTATTTTTATATTATTAACCAATTTATATAAAAATTAAAAAATAAAAAAATATTTGAATTTTTACTATATATTTGATATATAATAATATAAGAATTACACATTATATATTTCAAATTTATTAACTTATTTTTACATAAAAGACCTATTCAAAAATTAAGATTTAATCAATAAAATAATAATTCTTAAAAATGAATGTTTTTATGATTTTAAGGATTTCAAATCTTTAAAATTCAAAAAATAAAGATTTTATAAGGCCAATTTATTCTTCGTCTAAGTCTATCTTTTAGAGTCTAAGTTAATATTTTGGTTGATGAAAATTTTTAATTTTGAGTTGTTGCAGTTTATAGCTTCCATTTAATAATTAAGAACATGTGTTTCTTTTTAAGAAGACACTGGCTCAAAATAATAAGATTAGAGTCCATATAATTAGAGTATGTATGCCTTTATAAAAGATTAGAATATCTATACCTTCGTAAACATAGCAATCAGATCGTTGAACAGAAGTGAATCCCTTATCCCACAAATAAAAAAATATTTAAACCAATTTAGTGTTCAACTTAACTTTAACTTTAAAATTAAATAATAATAATAACAACTTACTAAATAACTAGTACTATTTATCTACCACCAATCCATCCGCTGCTCTTCATGTTATATTGAGATACGACATAACCTAAATCGTGCCTGTAATATTCACTAATTACTCCTACTTATGTCAACGCTGAGTTTGAATTATCATCGCACGACAATTTTAAATGGCAGAAGGTGTATGCTATCCATAAATAATCAACAAAGAATTAAATGTTGGAAAAATCATAATAGTGGGAAACCCACATATCATTATAGGGTTTTACTTTCAAATCATTATGATTTGAACACTATAAACCCCAATTCATTGATATATTCGTGTTCAATTCATTGATATATTCGTGTTGCTTATTTTGGGTACAATGATATAAGGTATTCTACACAACAATTTTAGGAAATTGTGGAGACTAATAAATATTATTTGGTATTCAATATTCTTGCTTCCTTCCTTACCACATTTTGGATGAGATGGAGAGTTCTGAAAATAATAATATATATGGGTGTAGTATAATATAAAAAAATTGGTAATATAAGGGATTGTAAGTTTTTTTTGTTATAGCCTAGATATATGTAAAGAAGAGTATATAGTGAAAGTCAGATACTTATACATATATTTTGATTCAAAATGACTTATATATATTTTGATTCAAAATGACTTTGCACGATTATATGGTTGTAGTATAATATCCAAAAAAAAATTTATATAAGGGATTATAATTATATAATTTTTTTTGTTATAGTCCAAATATATGTAAAAAACAGTATATAGTGAGAGTGAGATACTCATATATATTTTTCGATGCAAAGATGATTTTGCATGATTATTATTGATTATAATCTTGAATGGAAATGTATATGTCTGTTGATCAATATTTTAGTTAAATATATTTAAAATAAATTATTATGATATGAGATAATGTTTGTGTTTTTATTTTGGATTTGGGATGTATTTTCAATTCAAGTTATGTTATTATTAATATCTTTTCATTATTGTATAAAAAGATGGTCATTACCATTATATTACTTTATATTGTATTTTGTATAATAGTTAAGTTGAGTTTATCTATGTACAAGTTATCAAGTGATAAGAGTCATGAAAAGTAATTAAAAAATATTTATGTTATAATTT
>APFE030347233.1:0-17408 GCA_000404065.3 Pinus taeda
CACCAAATATTTTAACATTCATTTGAGCATTGATGTTAGGTGGTTATCTAAAGCTTCAATGCTCCCTGCGACCAAAGGAAGAGGAGGCTCTTGACATTTTTGATAGGGGGATGGAGAACAAGAGCGAGAGATCCATGAGGAAATGTGGAGGTACAAAGAGACAAGGGGTAGTGCAAGGGAGTCCTCAAGCAAATATTGTAGTTAGGAGATGAGGGAAATAGATAAACAAAAACCTACAAAGAGAGAAAGGTGTAGCCACCCATAATGAAGAGGTAAAATAGACATATATGACAAGATTAGGTGAAGTTCGATGAAAAATATAAGAGTCCACAAGGTGAGATAATACTAAGGAGTTTAGGCCAAATGAAAAATAATGGGGGATAAAGATAGCAGTGGACATCCAATTGCCAAATAGAGCAATGCAGAACAAAATACGAAGGGAAGTTATAAAGAGGAAAGTAATCCTGGACCCAAAAACTAGAGATAACTTAATACCACGTAGAATATGAACCGGGAAGATAAATAAAAATGAATAACAAGAAGGAATGAAGATGTTGAGTAGAAGTGAATCCAAAAACAAAAGAGTAATTAAGAACATGACCATCTAACCAATTACTGGGAACCACAATAATTTATGAAGGGCTGCCTAAAGTCACCAATGTGCAATTACACATGGATGTGAGATAAAACGACATAATCTTTTCCACAAACAAGACCAATTGTGGAAAAAGTTCAAAGAAGTTGTGCATCTACTTGGAGGTTTGGATTACTCCATTGGAGCTTCACTCAATGAACCTATGACACATCATGCGCTTTCGCTGCATACTAAACAATACCCCTAATTTGACTACATATTGGAAAATACCTCTAAAAATCACATTATTTAACCCCCTACGAATATGGACCCAATACACCTTCCCAATTTGAAAAACCCCTACTTTCACTAGATATTCTAAGTATTCATTTTTACTTTAGCATTTTTTATACCCTTTTATAATTAACTTTGAGCTCTATTTGTTATACCTACTAATATAAAAACCCTTTACCCCCTATTATATGATCAATATATTATGTCATTTTTTCCTTCAATATATATCTCCTAATGTGAATGCACGTGCTTTGGTATTGCTCCCAGTAAAACCTTCGTGACTTACTCTAAGCGTAAATGTAATTTAATCGATAAATTAAATAAGTGCCCGCTATGATCTCATAGACATAAACTATCATAAATGCTCATCATTGATAAAAGAGTAATCTACTAGACCTAAGCTATCATGAATGCTCACCATTAATAAGAGAATAATCTACTAAGACAATCTCAAAGCTAATATATATATAATATAGATATATAATATATATATAATATATGTATATATTCTTTTACTAAAAAAAATTAAAATATTCCACTTTAAATAGAATATACAAACTCCATTACCATTACTTACAACTAATACTTCTTAACATTAAACTAATCTAAAAAAATTTAAACTTTAAAATCTTATATTACAAATGACGCCATACCTAATATATACGATTGTAAATTATATAATATATATAGAATAATGTATTATTAGAAAACGAAATACAACTTATCAATTTAACAATCGCTTTTTAATTCTGAACTAAAAATTATTTATTAAAACTATCGAACAAAATTCACCCAAAAATATCACCACAGAAATTCCAAAACTTCAAACAACTAAGATTATACTTTCAAGATAAATTTTAGTTACAGCTAAGGACCAATGAAAACGTAAATAAGCTTACTCGCCATGCTGAAGGACTCTCTGTCACGTTTGAACTGACGTACGGATTCGGAATGACATTTTACCTACATGAACTAAACTACGGAACCATTTTGTGATTGCATTTTCAATTTAATTTGAAAATTAATATTTTCATTCTAACAATTTTGAAAAGCCCTAGTCTACTTGAGCTCTTCCGGCCATATTTTCGGATCCAAATGGTTTAGGATTTCCCATAAGTTTTTTGAAACTTATCAATCATATTAGAGTGGTTGAATTTTTTCAAGTTGTTATTTTTTCAATCGCCCAAATTTTTTTCATAATGTTAAATTTAATATATGTTAACCAAATCAAAACTATTGGTAATATGAAAGAATACACACAAACATTAGGGATTCTAAGAGATTTGTGAATAGATATAGTTATCTTATGTTTTGTTAGGTTATGTTTTGTGAATAAACTGAGAATTAATATGATTCGACTTAATTAAGTCACCTCTTGGATCCTATTTTTGGGGTTAAAAAAAATTGTGAAGCCCTTGTGTACATTTTTGATTCAAAACTACTATATATTAAATATAATAAAAATATAATCTTACCAAACTCACCGAAAGAATAATTAACCAAATTCCCACCCAAAACTCTCAGACTTCTTAGGCAATTATATAAAGAACTATTAACATCACCGAATGAAATAACTTTTTCCTGATTCGCCGAGTGATTATACTGTCGATGGGAAATGAGCAATAACTACGAAAAGATAGGCATCTCAATGTTCATCTTTTAATTGTCCTTCAAAGGCCGGGGAACGTACAGATCAAGATGGAAGGTGAAGGATACAAGCTGCTGCTTTTATGTCCTTCGATGACAGTGCCGGATGTTGATGACGATAGATGCATGTGAATATGATGTTTATGGCACAGAGATGGTCCTCCGGAGTCGCTACAGGAGACAATAAGGAAAGTCAGTGCTGCGCATCGATAAACAGCGTTAATCATCAGAAATA
This sequence comes from Pinus taeda, assembly GCA_000404065.3. NCBI lineage: Eukaryota > Viridiplantae > Streptophyta > Pinopsida > Pinales > Pinaceae > Pinus > Pinus taeda. Next base: position 2,751 of record APFE030347233.1, read on the forward strand.
AAGGAACTGAGATTACGGTGTTGCAGATTAGATTTCTAATAATGGCATCATAAAAAGTTTATCAGAAAGGGTAACTGGTGTTACTATTTTTTCAGAACTGTAACATGGTATTTTATTTTTGTTAGACCTGAATATTTATCTTTGAGCTGGCGTATGGCCGTATCTGTCTACAGAGATAAAAAGAGTAAGGGGATCGAAAAATGCAGGCGCAGAAAAGGCCACTGGAAATGTGAGGCATGCAAGTAAATACGATGGAAGTGCTGCCATATGAGAGGAACGGAATGTATGTACTTTTTATTTATGGCAGAAAAAGCCAAATGACCACTTAATTATCAGGGATTCGCTAATGGATAGAAAACCAGGATTCGAGTTAGGTTTTGGAAGATTAACCAGCGCCTAAGATTTTTCTCTATATTTAGAACCATTAGCCCTGACGGCTGTCTAGGAGGCAAGGTTAAGTCGAGAGTTTAATGATAGCAGAGTTCTTTTTGCTGGGTAACCCATGATAGCAGAGTAGTCTCACATAATTTGGTGATGAAAATTCATAATTTTGATCGTGAAATGAAATTATGTAATCTTAAACTTTTAGCATTTTGTATAATTTGTATGCTTCGTTTTTTTTTCTTTTAATGGAAACAACTTTATAATACAAATATTTATATCAAGTGCGATTCATATTAGAATTGGATTTTTCCTTTTTATTAAAAAATAATTATATTTTATATATATAAATATATATCTATATTATTATATATAATATATTTTTTACGAACTCAAAGTACGGTCTATATTGGTTTGAAGAATTTTGATTTTTAAATAAATGAATGGACAAAATTTGATTTCAAGAGAATATTCTCCATTAAGTCATCTACATAATATGAAAATACATCATCCATCAATGATATGGAAATTATTTGAATGAGTTTTCAATTTCAAATAAATATTCATTTATTTCACTTGTTAAGCACATTGGAATGAAGTAGTTTCATTTGATTATTAGTGTGTGATTGCGATCTATAGTGTGTGATTGCAATCTATATTGTGTGCCATGCTTTGTCACTCAGAAACAAACCAAAAATTCATTTTTTATACATATCACTATTTATTTATAAAAATGTGTCATTATGCATTCAAATAAGGTGACCCTAGCAATCCATACTGTTTATTTATAAAAAATGTGTCATTATGCATTCAAATAAGGTGACCCTAGCAATCCATACTATGTGTCATGCTTTGTCACTCAAAGAAACAAACAAAAAAGATCATTTTTGATACATGCCACTATTCATTTAACACATTCAAATAAAGTGAGGTTAGAGAGTATATCAAATAAATGTAGTTGTGCTAGTATAAATGTTATGAGAAGAAAAAATCTATTAAGTATAAAAGGAAAATAATTTTCTCTTATATTTCATATCTTATCTTACATATCTTATATTTCATATCTTATAGTGAAATTCTTTTTAATTTTCAAAATATCTGTCCTACCACCCACTCATTTAACTTATTTAACCAGCAAAATTATAGTGATCTGTTGAACGCTTCTCTAATTTCCCTTGAAATATAAAAATAATATATTAAAAAAGTTTCCATGGCATTCTTAAAATCTTATAAACCATATTATTCTTAATGGAATTTAATGCCTTTGAAACCTGTAACTCCAAGAATCGGATTTTTTTATTGCCTTCGAAGACTGTAACTCCAACCATTGGTAAAAATCCGAGGAAATTTATTATAAAAGCCCAATAAGAATATAGGATCTGGTTGCTAGATATAGCCTCGTCCGAGTAATATAAGAATAGGTAGATAAAATAAGACGCCAGTGGGATTCTGCTTCTGTCTGATGAGGATGTCGTCCTGTCGTGGCTGGGCCATGCTCATACGGGCAACAAATATACCTAATTTCTGCATAATTGAATGGAGGAGCAGTCTTTCGATTATTCGTCCCGTATTTACAGTCGATTGAGATTCGTTCAGAGATTTTACCCTCTCCGGCCCAGCTAAAAAGTTTTTGCTGCAAAGGGGAAAACGTGTTCAGAAGTCATAGCAAGTTGCAGAGCCAAGGAAAGGGAATTGGCTATAAAATCATCTGTAATTACTTCGCTGCAAGACCTTACTCTGCCAACATCCATGCACACTCAATCGACCTTAACTGTTCAACCAAACATCCCCATCATTTTCAATAACCTTTTGTCTTTTGGGGGGAGCTTGGGGATTTTAAACTGACTTTTCGGGAATTGCATAGACTTCCATTAACCTCCAAGGGAATACAAGGAAAGCGCTGCGACGTAAGCTGCTGTTCAGACAACTAACAGAATAAAATCTTCCCATTCACGATTGAGTCACAGTGCTTGATCCCAGAATGCACGCAATCCCGAGCAGTGACTGACACACACTAAACGTATCTAAACTATACTGTGCGTTACCTTTTCCTGTACACTAAAATTTAAACTTTGCTCCCAAAACTCGGTTTTCAGGCGGGCAGGTGACAAACAACGGAACATCCTACGGTCAAGGCAGTGCAGCGCTGATAAAGAACAGGGGTGACGTTGTGAGTGTTACCAAAACACAAAGCAAAGTGAGTGTCCTGATGTGATTGGGAGTATGGTAAACGTGTAGAAGTGGATTCTCTGCTCCAGTACGATTATAGGTTTGTATGATTAAAGTTTTATTTGCGATTTTAATGGTAGAAAGGATAAAACCATAGGTTTGTATAATTAAAGTTTTATTTGCAATTTTAATGGTAGAAAGGATAAAACCATAAGTAAGGAGATTTGCCCAATCTTAAATCAATTTAAGCTTAAAAGCTTAAATTTTTTCTATATTGTTTCCAACTCAAGAAAAACTCTACTCTCATACTAGGCTTACTCCCAAACCCAACCAATCTGTTTACTTCCAGTATTGCCAGATTCGAACTCCCAGAGGTTCTTCTATTGCCAGATTCGAACTCCCAAAAGTTCCTATATTGCCAGATTAGAAGTCCCAGAGGTTCCCATATTGTCAGATTAGAAGCCCCAGAGGTTCTTATATGGTCAGATTCGAATACCAAGAGGTTATTATATTAGGTTTTTCTAAATAAGATTATTTAAATAAAAAATTTTGGATTCTAATATATAAATGAATTGATTTTAGATGAATTTCAAACTAACAAATGTGTTTCATTATTAAAACTATATTTATATTTTCAGATTCGAACTCCCAAAAGTTCTTATATGGCCAGATCGAAATCGGCCCGATCGAAATCCATCGTCAGATTCAAATGAAGGAGTTACTATATTAGATTTTTGTGAATAGAATTATTTAAATAACAAATTTTAAATTCCATTATATAAATGCACTGCACTGATTTTAGATGAATTTCAAACTAACTAATGTACTTCATTATCAAAACCACTTATATTGCCAGATTAAAACTCCCAAAAATTCCAAGTTGCCAGATTCGAAGTCCCCGAGGTTCCCATATTGTCAGATTAGAAGCCCCAGAAATTCTTATATGGTCAGATTCGAACTTCGAACTTCAAGAGGTTATTATATAGAATTATTTAAATAACAAATTTTAGATTTCATTATATAAATTAACTGATTTTTGATGAGTTTCAAACTAACTAATGTGCTTCATCACTATGAAAGACATTAGATTAGAAGCCCCAGGGTTATATTATAGGATACCAGATTAGGGTGTTCTTGATGATGTGAAAGCTTCTCCGTCCCACGGGCAAGGTCTTGGAAGGCAATGGAGTCCTCGACATTTCAACAGTGATGTGAAAGCTTCTCGGACCCACGGGCAACATCTGATAAGACAATGGAGCCCACGACATTTCCGTCATAATTTGTTGCGGTCCAGCCTATGGCCGTCGGGTGTTCCCTCAACTGGAGACAGTCAGTGTTTTGCCATTCCAATAAACTGGTGCAGCGCCGTGAGGCTCCGCTTTAATAATTTGGGCTTGACAAAGTGATGGGTTTTGGCTAAGCTCAAGGCTGAACCGATCAGCTGATTGAGGACGACATATCTGGATTGTGGACGATTTTCTTCGAGTAGATGTACTTGTCCACCGACTCATCATTTCACTAGTTTTGGTTAATCGACCTAAAAGTTTTAATCCAACCTGGCTACCCACCCTCTGGGGCCCTTTCCTGCTTTCTGCCCTGGATTTTCGAGTCTTCAAGTATCCATCCATATCTCTCAGGGACCCAATATTTTTGGCGGGTCGAAACTCATACCACTCGTCGCTTTGGGGATTCTGAGATAGAGACTATAGCAAAAAATCGATCCATAAGCTTATTGGCGGATCTATTTTTCCCGTCTGCTGCCGACTCCATCTCTCTTCCTTGGACTGTACAGCCGAAGTTTCCAACATCAGGCTGAGTTTTATGATAACGGCATGTCGGGGGACAGACCCGCAGAAAATCCCGCACCAGCGCCGGTTCGCTTTGCACTTGCACCCACAGTGAATCAATGTATTTTCGCCCGGAAAGAGGATGCCCAGATCCAGCACAGTCCAAATTATCGTAATAGGCGCAAGCAAATGCGGGGATCAAGACGTGTGTTGGCTACCATTGTTCACATAAATCTGGCATTGATCTTTTGTGCGATGCTTGTAACAGGACGGGTCACCGTACAAAGATCTGTCGGTAAGTATAGAACAAAGGCCTTGCTACAGCAATTCATCGTAGCTAGCAGAAAACCATTTCCAATCAAATTCAAATCTTCCTAATCCAGGTTGTATGACTATACATTGTTCTAGGGTTTCGATTAATTAGGTTTTTGAATTTCAATTGACAGTCCAGTCTTATTGGGCAATATAATCGTAGCTAACAGAAACAATTCAATCAAATTTGAGATCCCCAGCCGTGACGATACAGCAATTAAGATACGTTAATTATGCTAGGGTTTGCATCATTAGGGTTTGTGATCAGTCAATTGCAGTATTTCGCGGTTATTATGTGAGCAGTCTCTTCACATTCTACCCCTTCAATGCGTACTACATGACGAGTGATACTACCACTGAGAGGTATTGAAATCGAAGCTCACAATCCGAAATCAAATAATCTAGGGTTTAATACCTCTATGATCAGAATTTGATCAGGGTTTTGACAGCCATACTATTTCTGTGAGCTTGTCCGGTTTTCTAATGCCTTGGCCATACTTTCAAATAATTCTTTATTATTTTTTATTCACATGTTGCGTGGAGAGTTCAGCGGACGGTGTCCAACAGTACCCTCCCTGCATGTAGCAGAAACCTAATTTCTTGTACGCAACATATTCCGTAAATTCTCTCTGAAACTCGTTGCGTAGCGTAAGGAAAAAGTCTCAGGCAGCCATGACAATCAAATATAACCCTTTTTCTTTATTTTTAAACTCACTGTAACTATTCATAACCTATTTCTGAACTAGTGAGACAGATGGGGGCATATGATTTTCTGCTACTAGTCTGTCTGTGAACTAATGGCTACTTTTACAGGAATCTCTGCACAATCGATGAACCTAATGGACAGCAGAGGGAAAAAGGGGCAGGTAATTTATGACAGAAGTAAATTTTCGGTATTCATTATTTATAAACCTGGCTTTGACTTAGAATTAGTAACCATTTCACTTTAATCTTGACTGATTGTTTTGACACAAGTACTTTCTCTCTATCCAGGTCTGTGAAACAGAAGCTTCTCCAGATAAGCTAACGTTGGTATTGAGCTTCTTGAAACGTTGTGTGCCTCAATTTGCTGGAGGGGAACAGATTAAAACTGATCATAACATGAAGAAAAGAGAAGAAAGGCGACTGACTGGACCAGGCTCTTCCCCCCCGTCGTGCAAATCAAAGTGTGGAAGATGTGTGCCATGCAAACCGGTTCATGTCCCCATCCAGCCTGGTAGGAAGAGGACTTTCGAATATTATCCAGAAGCCTGGAGGTGTAAATGTGGTAATAAACTCTACATGCCTTGATTATATTGCTTTTCATAATCTTAATTCCCTTGTAATATCACACTGTGCCGCTATATTCTGGCATTGTCATGCATGAACATAGGAAAATAAGACTAGTGATTGCACCCCAGAGAAGTAAGGATACACAGAAATGGGCTGTCAGATTGTGAGTTCAGTGCAAGTGAAGTACTATAGTGGCGAGCAATGATATTACGAAACATACTGATCAACCGTGCCTACTGCACTCATATCATTCGCCTTACCCAATTGAACTAGTCTTTTCACTGGACAGGAGAATGATTTGACGTTGTTTATTTCAATATAAATCGCTGTTACCTAGGGTTACTATTTGTTGTTTATCATTTCCACTTTGACGATGGTATTTGTACTGTTTTGCGTAACCTATTCAATCTATAAAATGTACTACAGCACATGTATCTCCATTCCCAGCCCGCCTCTAACATCTCTTCACAGATTTCTTGTTAACTTTAGCCAATCATTAAATTTGAGAACCTCACTGCAGTCTGGTCCGCTGAACTTTTTCTGGTGGGATATCATATATATGCCACTTTGATGGTTAATGCGATTAGACGTACAGAAAACATGCCATTACGAATCTGTCAAGCATCCCATGGCTCCCTCTGATTCAGCCGTATGTCATCAATAGTCTGGAGAGTTTGATTGATGTCACCGCTATATGCATATTTCACAAGGCTCGATACGATTACAGGCCAAAATGTATCTAAATGAAAATAGATGCTATATGAATATTTCACACGACCTTATACAATGACAAACTGAAACTAGATGCTATAAAATTCTGTGTAATCACAAGACCCTATACAATGACAGACTGAAACCAGACGCTATAAAACTCTGTGGAACAGGGAGGGGGTGAATATGCATGTACAAATTAGATATGGTAACCTTGAAGGTAGTGTAGCTTGGGACTTGAGTATCCCACAATTCATCGTTGAAAGGTCAAATACTTTGGTCCTTAGTATCCAGGAATCTTTTGGGACTTGGTATCTCACCCTCATCTGCGAGGCTTATTGACGTGGGAATCTTTCTCAGTACTAAACTTCAGGCTTAGTACTGATTCTTTTCATAAGAGTTTCGGAATTCAGTATTTCACTCCTCATTATTGACAGGTTGAACACTTTGAGTTTGGAAATTTGAATTTTTTTCAATCGACTGGGTACTTACTTTGGAAGTTCATAGAAATTGGAAATTTGGGTATTATTTTTTATTATTAAAAGGTTTAATATTTTGAAGTCTTGTAGTTTTTTTGAATTGACTTTTATTTCATTTTTTATTATGAAAAAGATGAACACTTTGATTTTAAAAATTTAACCATTTTACCTTTTATTATTAAAAGGTTGAATATTTTGGATCTCAGTAATCATTCCTTAATAATTTGGCCTTTTCCTTAATCTTTTTAAAAATTGAGATTGGGGTATCCCATATTTTTAATTATTAAACAATTCTAAATTTTGAAATCTAATAATATGATTATTTGAAATTTATATTATATATGATTATGTGTTGTTACTAAATTAAAATTAAATTAATTTTTTTCTAATATTTTGGGTGTAGTTTAGATTATTTTTGAAATTGAAGTTTATAATATGATTATATTTAAAAATTAAATTAAAAATTTTGAATTATTTTTGTTTAGATTATAATTCTTATATTTCTTTTCATAATAATAAGAAAGGTTGAATTATTTCTAATAAATATTTAAAAAATATATAGAATATCATTTAAACGCAAAAATATATTTATGTTGTCACCAAAATTTTCATAGTAAATTTTGATCTATTATTTTATTTACATTCGACTTTCTCATACCAACTTGGAAATCTTACTTGCAATTCTTTTGGAAACATTATTAACATCAAAGAAAAAACACTCCTGATTCTTTTAATATTGATGATGAAGCAAAGTAATTTTGAAAAGTTCATATGCTGAAGCCAAATGTATTTGACTTTCTCCTACAAACTTTGAAATCTTATTTGGAATCATTTTGGAAATATTATTAAGATTAAAGAAAAACCACTAGTCGTTCAGTGGTTCTTTTAATCTTGATAATGAATCCAAATAATTTTGAAAAGTTCATATGCCAAAGAGAAATGTAATGTATTTTGAAATGTTACTTTGAACTATTTTTGTTTATAAAATTGGTTGATGATTTAATTTTAAAAAATAATTATTTTAGTATATTTGATTAATCATAAAAGAATTTCAAATCATTAAAAGAAAAAAATTTGTATTATAAAAAGTAAATCACTTATCAGGCATTAAAATATACTATAAATTTACTAGAAAATAAGATTTATATATACACATACATACTTTGTATTTAATTCCTATAATTTATTAAAATAATATAAAATATATTACTGATTTTTCTTTCGCTTCTTAAAAGTATAAATAAATATTATCTATATGCTATATGCTGTATATATATAAAATAAATGAATTACAAACTTAATGCTTATGATTATTACTGGTATTCAAAAAGTTTGTATTTATATGAATATTTTACAAATTTCTATATAAATTTTCATATGAATATCTTATAAAACCTTATATAATGATAAACCAAAAAGTCATAAATGAAAATATATGCTGTAAAACTAAATAAAAGATACCATATACAATGACAAACTAAAATGCTATAAATGAAATTAAACTAAGTGTGCAATTACGAAGGGTCGATACTTATAAATTAGATATGGTACCTTGAAGGTCGATAGCTATAAATTAGATATGTTACCCTTGAAGGTAGAGTAGTTTGGCACTTGAATATCTCTTAGTTCATCATTGAAATGCCTAATATTTTGGACCTTAGTATCCATTGTTTTGAGAACTTGGGCATCCCATCGTTACCTTGGTATCGATATGTATAAATTAGATATGATACCCTTGAAGGTCGATAGGTATAAATTAGATATGATACCCTTTGGTAGAGTAGTTTAGAACTTGGGCATCCCACCGTTACCTCTTAGGCTTACTCACTTGGGCAACTCAGACTTTCTCTCTCAGGCCAATTGACTTGGGCATCTCACACTCAATTCTAAGGTTTACTATTCATTTTTGTGATATGAGTTTTGAAATTGAGTATTATTTTTTATTATTGGAAAATCCAACTTTTTGAATTTAGAAATTTGCTTTTTTAATTATTATCTAAAAGTTGAATATTTTGAGTTTTAATAATTATTATTTGGTTGATGGTTCTATTTTATTTTAAATAATTATTCCTTTATTATATATTTGGTTATGGTCATTATTTTATTTTCTATAATTTGGTTTTGGACATATTTTATTTGTAATAGAAATAGTTAAATTTTAATAGATTTTTTTTGATTATTAAATATTTAATATTTTGAAATCTAATTTGTTTTTTAAGTTTTCTTGAAATTGAAGTTTTTTAATTAAATATTATGAATTTGAAAATTGAACTTTTATTTTTTTATTATTGATGTTGAATATTGATTTTAATAATTATAATCATTATTTAATAATTCTTTTCATTTTATTATTGTTGATAGAAAGTGGATGGTAATTTTTTTTGAGATTTTTGGACATGGGAGAGGTTTTTATATATAATATGATATTGTTATAATTAAAATTAAATTAAAAATTTTGAATATTTTATTATTTTAATATTTTTTAATTAAAAAATTTTTAAGATATATCATTTTTAATATAAAATATTTTTTTTTAAAAGAAAATAGGTAGGTTGTTAGTGATAAAATTTGAAATAGGGCTATAGTTTTTTTTTTTTATATTTAGAATTTGTTTATTTTTATCAAATTTTCCAAATTTTTCAGTTTTTATTCCATATCTATCTTGTTTTGATTTTTTGTGAATGTTTATATTAACCTTATATATCCTTGAAAAAACATAATTGATTTCTACATAAAAGAAAAACATTCAAAACTAGATCTAAAAATTCCCACTTTCCATATTCAGATTTTATGGGCTCTTAGCTTATTCATATTTCTCCATGTCCATCTAAAGTAGGGGTGTTAATGTTTCTCCTTGAGTCTTTCTCTCTTCCAGAGCTTCTGACACACTACACTGGAAAGCTTCAGAAAGGTTGAAGACTTCCTCGAGGACACTCATAGTTGCCATCTCAATAGTCACTTCAATGCCTTCCATCTTCTCCAAAAGTGTTTCCACCTTTGTGACGAGATTCTCCCCCATGAGCTGCAGATAGATCATGTCCTCACACAAATTATCCAATTGATGAGAAACTGATGCAACGTGTGATTGCGCTTCAGAGATGATTTTTTCAGTGACCTTGGTGACTAGGGACAAAGTTCCAATTTGATGCCTTCCATTTGTTCCTCTATTACATGTGGATATCCATTTCTCACTAAAAATGCCATGATACAGGCTACAAGGGCTCTGTAAATCTTCAATGTAGTCTTCGCCACCTTCTTGCCACTTATATAATTCTTACCACAAGGAACATTGTCATCAACACAGGGGGCACATTGAAGGTCAATGTCCCTGCTTTGCATGCTCAATTCTCTAATTACCATTTTGTTAACCATGAGTCTACTCACCCTCGCGTGAGGAGTAATGACATACAATTCATTCAAGGTAGCTACCATATGCAAACAAGAGCGAGGATTTAATGCTTGGTCTATCATCCACCAACCGTTCATCTGCATGGTGCATTCCCACCCTGGCTCCTGACTGTAAACATAAGGTCCTATTTACCACAAGAAGAATGTGGGATTTTCAATGATCACTCGTATCTCGATTTGAACTTCTCACATTATTACTCTGTCTTGTCTTATCTCTCAGCTCAATAATGCCAACAATGGATCATTTCTTTGTGGTTTATTCATGGATGTGATGGAAAGAAGGGGTCCTTGAATTAGGTATCAATACTCCTCGTTCAAGAGAGGCTCCTTTATTTTCTTGGGTGCCTGCTATCTCATTGAGATCCTGTTTGACATGATAAAATTCAATGTTATCAAACCATCTAGTTAGAGACCCGATATACTAAAGGATTGAGGGAAAGATATTTGAGGATTTTCTTGAAGAATTTCAACATTTTTTAATGATGATCATTGAGTCTTCGATTACCCAAAGCTAATGAATTCCCTTTTCTTTATCTATGCTCATTCCTTGCCAAAGGGCTAGCGATTTTGCTTGATTATTTGTGTCGATTCCCAACCCCCACGAAAATTCATTTCTATTTCTCCATCCAGATGAAAAAGGCCCCCGCCCACTCGTGCCTCCCCAATTTTTATAAATACAAATATAATTTAAACCAAAAAAATTATTTATTTTGTCACCAAAATTTTAGAGGTAAATTTCGACCTATTATCTAAGTTAGAAAAAATATTTCAAAACAATATTTCAAAATTAATTACATTTAAATTTCTCATATCAACTTTGGAATATTACTTAGATTTATTATTCAGATGAAAAGAAAAATCACTAACAATTCTTTCAATCTTAATAATGAACCTAAATGATATTAAAAAGTTTATATAAAAAGTAAAATTTAACGGAGTTTGAAGTCTTATTTTGAAATTATACTTATAAAAATGAGGAAATTATTCATTCATTTCAGGGATTGCATTAGAGTTTATTGCAATGATTCCACTATGTTGTTTGCTATCTTTGGGCGTAATAGTTAAACGCTAGAGTTTATTTGGAGCAACTTCCTTCTATTGCAGGTTCCAAGTTTTTGTAGGTGATTTTCTATTAGTTGGAGGAGGAGATTGGAACCAAATTTTAGAGTTGGGATTGTTTCTATCTACTAGCACACTAAAATTTTCTCCTTTAGGGCCTATGTAGGGGTTTATATGGAGGAATTTTGTTGGCATTTGGACTTGGCATTTCTTTGGGATTTTTAGCTGGAAAATGGTTGTCGATTTTGAAGGAAATTTAGTGAATAATTTCTTAGTGATTTGTAGGAGGATTGAGCCAATATCTCATGCAATTTCTCTCTATCTAGATGCATAATTAGTTTGCTAGGAAATTTGAACTTTTTAGGGCACTCCGAGTCAGATAGAATTTGCCTAAAAGATTTCTAGGTTTTGTTGGATTGGATATGAGGAGCCTACAATCATTTTTTCATAATTTTTGGAGCAGATTCGAGGGTCAAAACTACAATTCACCTCCAGTAGTAGTGATAACAACAACCATTTTTTTTTGGCAGAGCGTATTTCCATATTAAGCCATTTTTAGCTAATATTTTCCCCATTATTCACCTAGGTGTTTGAATGCTTGCATTTTCAAGAGAAGGTTCCATTTTCTAGCTTTGGTGTTCTCATATTTCTAGATTAATACAATGGATCAGGCCTTTGGCTCCGTTTTTGTGTTTACAGATCGTGGTTGTGTTAGAAGAATTTTAATTTTTGGTGTAGCTATTGCATTCATTTGATATTCATTGTTAATTCATAATTAGGAACATTACAAGATTCAATATAACAATATGGGCGTACTCCTTTAGTTCAGTCCTTAATATGATCTCTCCCTTGTAACATATAAAACAATCATGGTGGTTCATAATGGGCATTCAAGGAGGTGGTGTATGGGATACCTAGAGGAGATAAACTTTAAACAAAAGGAATTAAGTGATGAAAGAAATTGACCATGAATAAGTAGTTCCTAGGGAAAATTAATAATTTTTTCCAAGGTTTAGATAATAAAAATGAAGCCTGAGAAGTTAACTCTGATGAAACTCCAATATGAAAACTTAGCTCTATTTAGAAAAATGGTTGCAAATATTTATAATTCTAAAGTACAAACAAATAAATGATGTAGTAGAACCTGAGGAAGAGATCAAGATCATATCCTTAGGAATTTGGGAATAAATGGGGAAACCATAATTAAATTAGAATAGGATAGTGATTAATGTGGAAGACCATGTAACTTGCATATCTTTGGGTAGGGCAACAGGAGTGAAAATTGGTACCAATGGCATCAAAACATGGGTTACATGTGAATTGCTGAAATTTCCCAAGGAAGAATACTAAGTATATATTAGAAGATCATGGATATCTATCATGAGAGGCACAATATTATCTAATAAAAAAACCTCATATTTTGAAACAATATAAGAAAATTTATTCTACCCTTAAACAAGACAAGGAAAGTAGTAAAGATAGAAATAAGTGCCACTAATAGTACCATTTGAGTGAAATCTCAACATGGAAAAAATATATATAATGACAAAGAGAGACTAAATATAACCTCAATGAATATGACAAAATAGGTGTGGAAGTATTGTTGAGTGGAGAAGGGGATGATGTACTTAAGGGACGACCTCAATAAAATAAGGAAGTATAGGTAGGACACATTATAAAAATATCAAAATCAAATCCTAGAAGGAAATAGAGAATTATGAGATGGGTGAAAATACAACTAAGCATATAAAGTAGTTTGAAAAGAAAATGAAATTGTCATTGGATGAAGAAAAATTAGATCGATTCCCTCTTGCACTTGGGATAGTACCTTATAAATGGTGGATGGCGTATCTCTTACTATGATTAGATATAACATGGGAATACATGGGAAAATTATTCATATGTCAATTTCATAGAATAACAAAAGAGAAATAGTGTGGATATTGTGGGGATGTTACCCTACATCTTTTATACATATTAATAAATGTTAAATAAACACAGATACAAAATTATGCAGACCTTAATGAATTTTCCATTCATATCCTACATAGGTTCATAAATGGTTTGGCATACAAATGGCATTGTCATAAAGGGATAAGGGAAACAACATATTGGAAGATGCAATGGTATAAATTCCATGATGGCTTAGATACAAGACCAACCAATGGAACCCTAACCCTACAAGTAGTATTGGCATAAATGCTTACATTTACAAGAGAGCATGGGTCATCATATAATGGAATGACGGTGTTTACAGTACCAAAAAAAGAAAAAGTACAATATATCCTTAGGAAATATACAAATGAGTATTTCAAGAGGAAAAATATAACTCTAAATGATTTGGAAAAGGTGCAGGTAATATAAATCCATCAAAAGTGATATAAATATCAAGGGAGGGGAAGAATCCAATTAATTTAAAATAATAAATTATAGAGATGAGAAGTTAGTAGTAGAATCAATTACACCATTTCAAGAATTTATAGATTTATTTTCATTTAACTACCATGATTTGAAATGGGATATATAAAAGGAGTTTATAGAATTCATAATCAAAATGCATCCCAAGTAAAATCCAAATAAGCATTGAGCCCCCAATATGAACCCTCAAGACAAGGCAAAGGCTCAATAATAATCAAGCAAACTAATTAAGGAAGGAGTTATTTATGACATGGTGGAAAGTGAACGGGTGTCAATCATTGTGGTAGCCAAAGAGAGTAAAATGTTAATTATATGCATAGACTTTAAAATATTAAGGGAATCAAATAAAATCCCTTTTCCAACATTCATTCTTGAATGAGTTCTAGAAGTACTACTAGGAAGAGAAAATTGTTGATTTCTAGATGGGTACCAAGGATACAATCAACTATCTATCATATAAATCTGAAGCCTTGTCCACATTTGGAATAGAGTGGGGAGATTTTCCAAAAAGGTATGACTTTTTAATTTTTAAATGCACCAAAATTGCTCTCAAGATGTTCTTGTAGAATTATTTTAAAGACCTTAAAAAATTTCATTCATAAATACTTGGGGGCATATCTGGATGATCAAGAATTATTTGGCTATTTTAATAGGCATATGAG
>APFE030347248.1:2838-32669 GCA_000404065.3 Pinus taeda
CATAATAGGGGGTAAAGGGATTTCATATTGGTAGGTATAAAAAATGGAGCTTAAATTTAATGAAAAAACATAAAGGGGTATAAAATATGTTAATGAGAAAATGGATACCTACAATATCTAGTGAAAGTAGGGGTTTTTTGAAGTGAGAAGGTGTATTGGGTTTGTATTGGTAGGGGGTTAAATATTGTGATTTTTAGAGGTATTTTGCAATATGCAGTCAAACTAAGGGTATTATTTAGTATGCCATGAACACACGTGATATGTCAGAGGTTCATTTAGTGAAGCCCTTGTGGCTACAACTCAAAAAGCATACGATAAAAGGAATTCGACTACATGATATACATGTGTTAGACTTAGTTGAAGATAATAAGTTAAAAATATAAGGCCATCCAATGTTGTAGGAGTATAGGTATGTATTTCCAAAAGAGATACGAAGATTTCCTCCCAAGAGGGATATTGATTTTTTGATAGAGCTTATGCGTGGGCCTTTCCTTGTGTCTAGAGGAGCTTATAGAATTAGCAAACCCAAATTTCATGGAAATAAAAATGTCGTTTTACTAGATGATGGAAAAAGGGTATATCAAGCCTAGCATTCCCTTGTTAGGAGCACTACAAATTTTTAATAATAAATATGGTACACTTATATTATGCATCACTTATCATTAGCTATATAATATGAACATAAAGATAAGGCATCCATTTCCTAGGATAAATGATGTAATTGATCCAACTAAGAGGATCTTGGGTGCTTTCAAAGATCAATGTGAAGTATAGATACCATCACCTAAGGATCAAGGATGAGCATATATACAAAATTGAATTCAAGGCTAGGTATGGTCATTATGAGTTTGTGGTGGTGCCGTTTTGGCTTACCAATTCAGTAACTACATTTATGTGTTTGTTGAACAATATCCTCAAAAAGTGCTTGGACAAGTTTGTTTAAATTTTTATTGATGACATTCTAGTATATTCGAAGACCAAGAAGGAGCACCTAAAAATATTATTGTAAGTACTAAAAGAATACTAATTTAATCCCCATTTTAGTAAGTGTGAGTTCTTTCATAAACAAGTTCACTATTTGGGTGTTTTAGTTTTAGAGGAATGGGTTGGAATGGACCCTGAGAAGATAAAGGCAATGATGGATTGGTCGACACCTTGAAATGTGTCATTGGTAAGATCATTTATGGGGTTGGATAGATACTATAGAAGATTTATTCAAGGATTTTCATGGACCATTCATCAAATGACTTAATTTTGAAAGAAAGGGGTGAAATTTATATGGAAAAAGTGTGCAACAAGTTTTATCGAATGAATCATGTCCTAACTAACACACGTATTTTAAGAGTTTCAAATCCATGTAAAGACTTACAAATTTGTAAATATGCATGAAAGGAAGGAATCAAAGGAGTTCTCATGCAAGAGGGACATGTGATCAACTATGATTCTAGAAAACTAAATGAGCATGAAAAGTGTGATGTGAAACATGATCTACAGTTTGCAACCATTGTACATGC
This sequence comes from Pinus taeda, assembly GCA_000404065.3. Lineage (NCBI taxonomy): Eukaryota > Viridiplantae > Streptophyta > Pinopsida > Pinales > Pinaceae > Pinus > Pinus taeda. Next base: position 4,353 of record APFE030347248.1, read on the forward strand.
CTTGAAGATGTGGAGGCACTACCTACTAGGAAGATGATTTGTAATATTGAAATATCATGATAGATTGAGATATTGTTTTTGATCAGTTTGAATGTCAAACAAGCTTGGGGGATGGCTCTCATCAATGACTTCGATTTTGAAATTTGACATTAAAGGAAAAGAGAATTGAGTGATATATGCTCTTAGTAGAAGTGCATAAGTAATAAATATAGAAATGGCTAGAATTTTTGAACCAAATAAAAGAGATAGAATAAAAAAATATGTAAGTGTAATGAACACTTCGAATATGTAAAAGGATTATTGGAGAAAGAGCCCAAGGGATGAAAATGTGAAAATGATTAATTAACAGAGAACATCCTATTGATGTATAAGAGCAGACCATACATACTCAATCTAGTAGAGTTGAAAATACTTATAATGGATGAATTACATAAGAGGCCTTACCAAGTCCACCTAGGTTATTTCAAAATAATAACATCCACATAAAAATTATATTATTGACTTGGGATGAAAATGTTGAAAAATGTAGCAAGAAATTCTCAATTTGATTTTGCCTTGATTAAATTGAGAAAATTTGGATTTCCACATAAATAGACAACTTGGATTGAGTTAACTTGTGTGACATAGCCTGTGTCACCCAATTTACTCAGTAAATTGAGTTGCAGGAGCTAGAGTTCAGTTAAGCATGTGTGATTTCTAATTTGTAGCATTCAAGGTCAATTATTTCAAGTTGCTTTCAGTTAAACTAGTTTCAACTATTGGAGGGACTAGTGGAAGGTCAGTTGTGTAGTGAGACTTTAATTGAACTCACTAGTCATCCAATTAACTAATAAATCAATCCAAGGTAGCTAGTGCATACAGAGAATTCGAGTTCCCCAGTTGTGTTGGATATTCCAAGGTAGTGTAACATCAGTTGTAGACTAGTCTTGAGTGTACATGTGTTGCATGCAGTCAAATGATCAACCTTGGGAATTGCGCAATCAATTTAAGGAATTTCCTAAATAATAAGGGCTCAAGCAAAGGTAGAAATTGACTAATTCTATGTCATAGCTTCTCAGTGAGAAGAGAGATAGGCTATTCACTTGTAGGTTGTGCTTAGTTGAGGAAAGAAACTGTAATACATCTATATTCATTAGATTAATGCAAGTAGGCATAGGGGTTTTTAGCGAATTGATTTCTCCTGCAAAAATATTATGTGCATGTGTGTTATTTCTCAATGCATGTTTATGATTGATCTAAATTGTGAATTGAATTCTGCAGAGTAGTAGAGTAGGTTTGTGTCTTGTAATTTTGATTAAAACTTCATGAGTAGTTTCAAATCTACACCATATTTTTTACATGGTATCAAAGAAAGATTCACATTAAAGTAGGAATTTCAAATTCATTTCTCAGGAGGTTCGAACTTGCAGTTCAGTGTAGCAGGATCTTTTTAGAGTTGGGAATATGACCTTCAATGGGTTGAGACTAGAGTATGGCTTGCAAGGAAACTATATTTTCATTTCATGGAACGATCGCATGGAGGCAGTGTTGGATGAAAAGGGATTGCTAGAATGCATCAAGAGATATGTTACAAATCCAACAAAATATGATGCACAGAACCTAGATGAATGGAAGAAAGACATAGCAAATGCAATGAGAATAATCTTGAAGGGAGTGCCTCACCAAATTTTCACAAATCTCCATGGGAAAGAAATTCCTTATGCAATGTGGTAGGAAATAACAAATCTATTCCAGAATTGCAGTGACCATATGAAGCTGGAGCTCAAGGATAAACTTTGAAATATCAAGATGCAGAAGAATGACACTATTCAGAAGTACTTGAGTAGGTTCACACAAGTTCACAATGAGATTGCAAGAGTTGGTGTTACTATTTCATATGATGAATTTTTAAGCCTAGTCCTTATTGGCCTTCCCAAGAGCTAGCATAGCTACCAAGATTCAGTGAATGGGAAAGAGAAACTACCGAATTTGGAATGCTTATGGTCCAATTTGGTACAAGAGGAAATAAGGCAGAATACCAGAGATAAAACTTCATCTAAGGGCAAGGATGAAGAAAAAATTACATTCGTTATAAAGGGAAATAAGGGAAAAGTGAAGAAATCTCAAACCAAACTAGAATCCATCCAAGGGGACAAGAAGAAGATTTTTCCAAAATTCAATGCTTCAATTATCATGAATTTGGGAACTATGCCATGAAGTGTTCACACAAAAAGTCAAGCAAGAATACCTCAAGAAGAGCAGCAGGTGAAACTTTGGCTTCATAGTTTGTGCTTGACTTCACCCTTATCGCATGCATGGCCATCATAGTGATAGGGAGTGTGTGGTACTTGGACTCTAGTGCCTCATTTCACATGACAAGGTGTAGAAACTTTTTAGTGACTTGGAGTAGAAATAGCTCCAAATGCACATCGAGTTAAGGGACGATGAAAGGTAAAGCATGACCGGAATTGGTACAACCACCTTTTAAAAGGTAGTAGATCTCCCCTCTCAGACTTAAGGATGGCATGTTTGTTCCAGGCCTAAAGAAGAATCTCATCTCTATTGCAGTTTTGGAAGACTGTGGTTATGATGTGATCTTTAGCAAATGGAAATAGTTCCTGAGACACATAGCTTGTTGAAAAATGCAGAAAGAAATTCTCAATTTGATTTTTCCTTGATTAACTTGAGAAAATTCGAGTTTCCACATTAGTAGACAACTTGGATGTAGTTAACTTGTGTGACATGGCTTGTGTCACCTAGTTTACTCAATAAATTCAAGTTGGAGGAGTTAGAGTTTAGTTAAGCATGTGTGATTGCTAATTTGTAGTAATCAAGGTCATCTTAGGTTGTTTTTAGTTAAACTAGCTCCAATTGTTGGAGGAACTAGTGGAAGCTTAGTTGTGCAGTGGGACTTTAGTCAAAATTGGTGATCATGTAGTTAACTGATAAATCACCCAAAAAATAGCTAGTGCATCTAGATAATTCTAGTTTCCCATCTATGGTGGATATTTTAAGGTAGTGTAACATTAGTTGTACACTAGTTTTAAATGTATAGGTGTTGCATGCACTCAAATGATCAACCTTGGGCTAAGGCTAGAGTATACCTTGGAAGGCACCTCTAGTTTTGTTGCATGAAAGGATCACATGGAATCAATATTCGATTATAATGGATTTCTAGAATACATCAAGATATATGTTGAAAAACCTCCAAATTCTAACACCCAAAACCTTGCTTAGTGGAAGAAATATGTAGCCAAGGCAAGGATAATAATCTTGTAGGGAGTACGGGATCACATTGTCTCAAATCTCCATAGAAAATCAACTTCATTCACAATGTGGAAAGCACCGACATAATTGTTTGAGAATAATAGTGACCACAGGAAGTTAGCGCTCAAGGATAAACTTCGAAGTATCAATATGTATCTGAGCAAGTTCACATAATGTCGTGATGAAATTGGAAGAGTTAGTGTTAATTTCACTAAAGAAGACTTGGTAAGCCCAACCCTTCCAAGCCTCCCCAAGAGTTGGCATAACTATCAAGATTCAGTCAATGGGCGGGAGAAAGTACCAAATTAGGAGTGCTTATGCTCTCATTTGGTACAGGAGGAAATAAGGTGGAATACCATAGATGGGACTTCATCCTAGGGTGAGGATGAAGAAAAATTTTTGTTGGTTGGAAAGGAAAAGAAGGGAAAAAGGAAGAAATCTCAATCTAAACCAGAGTCAAGCCAAGGGGGAAAGAAGAAGGATTTGTCCAAAATTAAATGCTTCCATTGTCATGAATTTGGGAAATATGCCACGAAGTGTCAACACAAAAAGGAAAGAAAGAAGACCTCAGGAGGAGCGTAGGTGAAGCCTTGGCTTCACATTTCGAGCTTGAATTTACCCTCATTGAATGCATGGCTAGCACAATGAAGGGGAGAGTGTGGTACTTGGACTCTCGAGCATTGTTCCACATGACAGGGTATTGATATTTGTTCAGCACCATGGAGGAAAGATACTTGTAGATGCACATCGAGATGGGAGACAACGGAAGGTATAGCATGACTAGGATTCATACAGTCATCTTTCAGAGGGAGTCAGGCTCCCCCCTTAGGCTCAAGAATGTCATTCTTGTTCCAAGCCTAAAGAAAAATATCATATTTTTTGTAGGTTTTGGAAGACCGTGGTTATGGTGTGATCTTTAGCAAAAGAAAGGTGTTCCTGAGACACATAATCATGGGAAAGTGAAGTAGATTGGGGTTCATGTGAAGAACCTGTATAAGCTAGATGTGGACGATTGTGTTGCATTAAGCATAAAGGAAGATAAGGTGCAAAGCCGCGATGTCAATGAAATTTGGCACAAAATGCTTGGCCATTTTCATCATTGAACTCTGAAGATTATGCAGCAGATAACCACAAGCCTCCCCAAAAGGAGCATTTGAGTAGCAGGATGTATGCAAAGGATGTAATTTGGGGATGTAACACCCTCCTCTAACATCTACCCAAGAAATAGACCAACTGGGGTCAACAAGTGACAAGAATTTACTATCATATGATTTGACTCCCTATGTGTCAATTAAGGAAGTGGAACTGATAGAAACACATCACACAAACCTTCCACATTAGCAAAAAAACTCCCAAGAGCCATCACAACCACTCAGGTAATAAGCCCCTAGGTCCCACTAAGTTTTTAGACCATAAAACCCCCGAAATCTCCCTTGATATGGACAAGCATTCATCCAAGAGGCTCTAAACACTCCCATAGCATGGGTATGCATGCATCTCAGGACTATTCTTTCTAGTATTGTGTGTGCATCTTTTGGATTCTAGCTAACTTTTCATAACTTGAGCCCAAGTCCCTACCCAAAACTAAATGACACTTTAAGAACTAAAAGGTAATAATCAAATGATGATATAAATGCAACTACTTGAACAAGAACTTGACTAGACCTCTACTAGCCATGATAGGAATTTCATCAAACATGTCACAAATATGTAATCCATATGTTTAAACAATAGATTTGAGTATAGGTTTCTCGTACTCATCTAATAATTGCTAAGAATCATTGCTGCCTCAAGACAATAGTTGTAATTTCATCCATTAGGCCATAGATACATTGTTCATTGATTTACAAGTAAATACATGATGAGAGTCATACATAACCACTATCATAATACATGTTCATAACTAGCATAATAACAAAAAAAATATCAAGGTAATAACAACCATATAATGCACATATAAACCAGTATAATACTCATGAAATAACAAGGAGAAATAACATCATAATACTAATGTAAAGGCCAACCAGTTGTGGGACTTCCATGAACCACTCAACCATAGACATGATTGAGACAAATATCTCATCAGCCAGTCACCCTCATGTCATATTCCAAGCATGAATGTGGGATCTCATAGAACACATCAATCAAAACCATCTAAAGCTTCTAGAGGCCAAACCACCTCAACCCATCAAATAGTGATTCCACCTCACAATCGGACATCACAAAAGCATCATCAAATTGGTCTCTATCCAAGCCTTCCATGGCTCCAGAGAATTTGTTCCAACTAAGGCTTCCGGGACTAGTAACTCAACCCACCAAGGGCTTCCAGAGCATTTGTCCAACCAAGGCTTCTAGGACTAGTAACTCAATTGAAGTTGTTACAGGGCTTCCATATAATTTTTCCAACCAGGGCTTCTAAGAACTAGTAACTCAAACCAAGCTAAAGGAAACATGAGAACCAACTAGAAAAACAAAGAAATAAACCCACAAAACCATGGCTATCCATGAAATGGAAAGGCTAGGAAATTCCACTATCAATCCAGGCAATCCTCCATGCCAATGAAAGATCATGCCCAATAAACCACATGCATATGCCATGCATGCCAAAACTAGTGAGGAAAATATACATGAAACATGGCACCTACAAGAAAAACATGTTGTAGTTCTTGATGCTGATGTCCTCTTGTTATTTCCTTCTCTTCCTTTTCCTTCTTACTCAAAAACTCCAAGAATGACACACTATCCAAGAGTGCTCCAAGAAAACTCCAAGTGTCCAAGAGTATGAGAGAGAGAGTAGAGAGAGAGATCCAAAATTGAACTGAAAACATTCTGTGAACTTATCGTCATAAGCATTTTTATTGATGAGGCCTCTATTTTCTTCATTTTCCATTATTTTCCTTCATTTTCCTCCTCACATTGAACATGTGACCTTTCACCTCTTTTTCTCCTAATTTCCATTATTTTCATAAATAAATGTGCCAAAATGCCATTTTTTCTTTCCAAAGCCTTTGCCAAATCCTTTTCCAATTTACTTTGCCATTACTTAATCACCAATGATCCCCCTCACTATGATTTTTCCCAACATTTAGCTTGGAATAAGTGTCCCATCAACCATGGTTATTATTTTTTCTTTATTAACTTTTACATGGATTTTTCACCAAGGTTGTTACAGGGGAAGTAGACAAATCCACATTCCATGATCAGGACAACAATGAACATGCATTCATTGAAAGGATCCACTTTGATGTCTATAGACCTTTCTCAATAGCCTCGACTATGAGACACAAATAGTTTTTCATTTTTATTGATGACTTCTCAAGGAAGTGTTGGACCTTCTTCATGTGGAAGAAATATGAGACATTCTCCAATTTCATAGAATTCAAGGAACTGGGTGAGAAAGAAATTGTCAATAAGGTGAAGGTTCTCAAGAGCGATAATGGAGGTGAGTACGTGTCAAATGAATTTAAAATTTTATGTGGAAAAGAAGGAATTTGATGAGAGTTGACAACATCCCACAAACCACAACAGAATGAGGTGGCTGAGAGAAAGAATTGTAGCATTTTTGGAGAAGAAGGGGAAATGTTGCATGACTAAGGCCTCATTTGTGGGTTGAGGCATGCAACACAACAATCTATTTGCATAACTAGATTCCTCATTGAATTCTTGGCATGATTACACCAAAGAATGATTTCTTGTGGAGATAGTCAGATGTGTCGCACTTCAAGATTTTTTGAGCATTTGTTTACTGCCATGTCTCCAAAGAATCAAGGAAGAAGCTAGAGTTGACAAAAAAATTGGGGGAATTTTTGGGTTACACAGAAACTCCCCATAACTACAATGTGTAATTTCCATCCCTCAGAATGATAGTTGTACAGAGGGATGTAAAGTTTGATGAGGAGAAAGTGATGTGGTGCTCTCTTGAGAGGGAGATTTAGATCCCACTAGAGGAGGAGATTTTAGCTCCAAATGAGGAACCATAGGAAGTTGTGGAGAAGCTAAAAATTGAGAAGTAGAGAGTGGAGATAGCCACTCAAGCAGAACCATCCAGAGAAGGTAGAAAATGAAGCAAGGAAGCTGAGAGATTTGTGCAGGATGCGAGGGAGAATGTGGGTGCTCCAAATCAGCGTAGCTAAAGAAGGTCACTAGATCAGTACACTGGCTACATGGCTCTAATGACTGAGCTTGTAGGTACTGAGCCATCCTATTTCAAGGAAGCAGTAGAGAAACATATATGGGTTGATGTAATGGTGGAGGAATACAATCCCATTGTAAACAAAAGTGTTTGGGAAGTGGTCCCAAGAATAGTAGATAAATCAATTGTGGGTTGGATATGGATCTTGAAGGTTAAGTAGGCAGCAAATGAAAGCATAAATAATTATAAGGCCAGATTTGTGGCTAGGGGTATTGTCAAATTGAAGGAATTGACTATGAGGAGACATTTTCTCCTGTATCAAGGTACTCATCCATTAGATCAATTATTTCTTTGGCTTCGCAAGTCGAGTGGAAGATCCACTAGATAAATGTAAAAACAACATTTCTAAATGGGGTTATTAAGGATGAGGTGTACATCGAGCAACCAGAAGGCTTTGAGACTTTTGATCGAGAGTCTTATGTGTGTAGACTCAAGAAATCATTGTACTGTCTCAAACAAGCACCCCGTGCTTGGTACACCAAGATCATTATTTATCTCACCGGTTTGGGCCTCACCAAAAATGAGGTGGATGAAAACCTCTAACATATCTTGGTAGAACGTAAATTGATTATTATTGTCTTATATGTTGATGATTTTATTTCAACTAGTGATGAACAGATGATCAGATACGGTAAGGAGGATCTTGCAAGGGAGTTTGAAATGAAAGACATGGGTCTCGTGCACTACTTCCTCGGGTTGGAAGTATGGAAAGGATATGGGGAATTGTTTGTCTCTCAAGGTAAGTATGTAAATGAGATACTTCAAAGATTTGACATGGATAGTTGCAAACCCATGGAGACACCTCTAGCGACCAACTGGAGGAAGGAGGATGCCACTTCAGGTGAGGAAGTGGATGATACCATATAACGGTAACTAGTGGGTTCACTCGTGTTGATGAGGCTCATTAATAGGTAACTTATATGGACCTTAATGCCACTCTTCAACTTATTAAAATCAACTTTTTTCACATTTCTTTACATGTGTTGTTCTATTTGGCTTAGTGAGAAGGGTAAAGATCAGATATCATGTCTTGCAGTCTAATGTCAATTAATTGCAGGTTTTGGAGCAAATTTTGGTTGATTAATGTGTAGCAACTCGAAGTATACATGCAAGAGTGATTTTAGGAGATTGGCTCTCCCTACTTAACTCCTCACTCACTCGAAGATTCCTCCACCAGATCTCATCAACTCGAAGTTACCAGCAGTTGAGCCATTAAGGTCATTGGCAACCAAGCGAGTGATAGTTGAAGACCATTTAATCTCGAGTTGGGAACCAATCCTCCCTAAATTTAAGGAAGTTGTTCGTAGCTTCAGTTGTATAAATAAGAAGGTCTAGAGCCTCATTAGGATTCGGCTTTTTTTTGTGCCAAGAGGAACTTTTGAGCTAAGACATTGTGATTGATGACTCTTATGTAGTTTTATATTTTAATGAAAGTGAGAAGAATTCCCTTGATCCAACATTGAGTTGACTCAGAGGGCTGAAGCTCTTGGGTTAGGGCCCAAAGCTAGCAAAAGTTCCTCTTTTTGTATATGTATGCTTAGATTACATTGCAAATTAACTCAAGCTAGAGTTAAGTCAGTAACAATTACCCCTGAAAGAATTAGCAGGATCACTATACTTCCTCTCAGTTTACAATGGAGTAAAGAGGATAAAGCTAGCAACAATGTTACCAAGAAGAAATTTTTTCTGGAAGGTGAAGAACCAATTGAGGAAAAAAATAGGATTGTAAGGGAGAGCATTCCATATCCTTGAGATGAATTAAGCTTTCACATTCTCAAGTATATTTCATGTGAGGGAAGGCTTGGTATAGTCTATGGTTACAAGTTTAGACTCCTCCATGAGCTAAGATTTGGAGAAGAGTTACCTCCTCATAGAAGACATAGAGTTCCCTAATTTTTGTTGCAATCAATGATAGACATGAGCATAAAGGTACAAGAAGGGAAGAATCAACAACTGGTACATCATGGACTGATCAAGCTCATACTAGAAGATACCCTAAGCCAATTAAGAATCCCTATTATGTGGTCAAAATTTGCAGACATGAACAGAGAATATGTAATTCAAGTCATTGAATATGAAAGAGACCCAACTTCTAGTGGTGAGGAAGAGGAAGAATAACCAGAAGAAGAAGAGAAAGAAATCCAGAAGAAGAGGAAGAAGAGCCTAAAGAAGAGAAGGGTGGAGAAGAAGAAGAAAAACTAGAGGAAGAAGAGGAGGCAGAGCTAAATGAAACAAAGGAAGAAAAGGACAGTAGGAAAGAAGCACAAAAGGATGAACCGAGTTTTGAAATACATAGCAAGGAAGGAAAGGAATCCCCAAGAGTGTCTCATGAGCCCACAAAGAAGGAGGAAGTTGTTGCCTTAACTGCTCTAAGTACATCCATAAAATCAACAAGAAAGAGGTAGATGTAGAATCCCCTATATACTTAAAAGCAAGGAGGAGCACCAGGATAAAACAAGGGAAACCTCAAACACCTACCAAGACTCCTATAATCATTGAAGACTCACCAAGAGAATACGAAAAGATAGTCTCTCTAGGAATGAGAGGTGAAGAGGTCACATAAAAACAGGCTTCTCCAAGGTCACCAATCACCTATGTTAGGAGGCCTGTCACCAGGTCAACCTCAGAAGAAAAAAATTAAAGAACCTTTGATCCCTTTTCAAAAATGGAAAGGTCTCCTATAGGAAATATAGATAGTCTTATAGGAAACTATGTCAAAACTACACGAAACACAGAAAAAGGAGCAAGAAGCATAGCTAGGATAAAGGGAAGGAAAGGAAGTACCAACAGAAGTATAGGGGGAGACAGATACTCCAAACATAGTAAAGGGGGAGTCCCAAAAGCTATAGGAACCTTACCCACAACCAAATATCAATGCCCATTATAGATTCATTGAGGGAGGCAGAGTGATACCACAAAAATTTTCCATCCCTCTATTCTTTGAGCTTGAAAAGGAGAGAGAAAGGACACATCATTGGATGAAAATTTCTAAATCAAAAAGTGTAAAGGATGCGGGCCATATGGAAGAGAAGCTACTAGAGATGGGAAAAGAGTTTAGTGAGATAAGAGACAGGGAAATAGTGATGAAATATCAACTAGAGGATGAGAACACATGGTTGAGGAGGAAAGTACATGAAAAAGAGAGCCAATTGGAGACTATGGCAAGTTTATCCATGGAGGCACTCTAGTGTAGAATGCCAGCAAAATCATATGCCTTGTACCTCAAAGAAAAATGGGTGGAGTTTCAGATTAAAACCCTACCAGAACGAGGGATTATGTCTTTTCAATACTATAGGAAATTCATTGAGCTCTGTGACCAAAGCACCCTAGAGGATAGGGCCAATATATATGAATTCTAATTACATAAGTTGGCCTTAATAGACTTGAATGTGTGGGACCCCAATCCAAAGCTGGGGGACTTACAACTAATGGCCTTGGCATCATGGATGATTAATGAGGAGGCCAAGGCTAAGGAAGTAAAAATATTATTGGAAAGAGAAGAAACATAGCCCCTTTGCATTAGAGAAGAAGAGATCAAATCCATGGCTATCATTAGCACCCACAACCTCATCGCATATGATCCCTAGCTTGCACCAAGATACCTAGCTACACAAGAGCAAGCAATCACTCATTTTGAGGACACTTTCAGATTGCTAGGGGATGAAAGCTAGCAAGCATGCCAAAGGAGATGGATCACCTTACCCTAGAGCCTAAAGATCATGGAGTATCATTCCTTTGAAAGAATGAGGGATGCACTAGAGAGGACCCCAATGTATATAAGAAGGCACTACAGAAACTCAAAATAAACTAGATTGGTTTGAAACTCAGTTCACCATTGCACATGGGTATGTTATAAGGGAGAAAGGAAGAAGAAGAAAGAAAGAAGTGGGAGGAAATAGAGAAGCATGTATAATTTTATCCACAAGAGGAAGATACAACAACAAAATCCTGGAAGGTCAGGGAGGCAATCAAAGTAACGGAAGAAATGGACATAGATTGATTTGATGAGAGAATGAACAACACTTTCAGTAGGGGGTGATGATGACACTCATCAATAGGTAAATTATATGGACCTTAATGCCACTCTCCAACTTATTAAAATCAACTTTTCTCACATTTCTTTACATGTTTTGTTATGTTTGGCTTAGTGAGAAGGGAAAATATGAGATGTCATGTCTTATGGTCTAATGTGCATTAATTGCAGGTTTTGGAGAAAATTTTGGCTAATTAAACTACAGCAACTGAAAGTAGACAAGAAAGAGGGATGTTCAGAGATTGGATCTCCCTCCTTAACTCTTCACTCACTCGAATATTCCTACACCAGATCTCATTAACTCAAAGTTACAAGCAACCAAGCCAGTGATAGTTGAAGATGAGTTGATCTCGAGTTAGGAGCCAAGCCTCCCTAAATTTAATGAAGTTGTTGGTATCTTTAGTTGTATAAATAAGAAGGCCTAGAGCCTCATTAGGATTTGACTTTTTGTTATTGTAGCCAAGAGGCATTTTCGAGCTAAGACATTGTGATTGATGACTCTTATGTATTTTTTATATTTTAATGAAAATGAGAAGAATTCCCTTGATCTGGCACTGAGTTGACTTAGAGGGTTGAAGCTCTTGGGTTAGGGCCTAACCCAAGCAACAGATGTTCCTCTTTTTGTACATGTATACTTAGATTACATTCCTAGTTAGTTGCTCAAGTGATTTTGGTTTTGTTAATCTGTAAGTATGTGGGTGATTAATTAGTTTTTTTCCATTTGTGGATAGTTAGATCAGTGGTATCATAGTGACAGTAAACACTTCAGAAAATCTTATGATAGTGGGTTTCACCTCATCTTCCTTACAGGATCATGATGACTTGAGGGTTCCATTCACACAACCAAAAAACAAATTTCTTGGCTGATTACTACATAGTCTAGGGTTTCTTGTTGAATAGATTACTGTCTTTGAGTTTCTTAGAATTATTCTCAATTATCATTTTGATCTCTTGAGTTCTGTTATGGTTTAAAATCACTTCCATTCATGAACTTAGCCATTAGCTAATAATAACTTTGCTTTCCTCCATTGAACAAATCTTTTCCATGTATAGATGAGTTTGTGCATAAATGAAGAAAAGAGTGTATGTTGTTGTAGGAGCTTCTAATTTGTAGGGAGAAGTCATCTCATTCGCCTCATCCAAGTCTTATCCACCCATGCTGGCAAGGTCCACTAACCCTAAATCCATATTCTGTATTTGTAAGAAAAGTTTTCATTTCCATTTAGCAAATCCAGCCATCTTGAAGCATCTAACTGAGCCTTGGATTGTGTTAACCTCCTTGATTCCTTATTTCCCCATCAGACACATTTCCCACACGTCATTCTACCTTTCCTACCATCTCCTAATATTTTAGCCTATTTCCTGTAGTAAAACAGGGCATCCTATAGTAGAACTAGGACATCCTGTAGTGGTACTACAGGAAATCTTGTAGCAGCCTTTTTAAAGCCCGAATTTAGCAAAAAAATTCATCTAAGCTTAGAGAAAGCCTCCACTTGGCTTCCATACCCTTGATATAGTCTATTAGTGTCAATCTTTGAAACCTTCCACCAGTGATCAAATATGCTCTTACGAAGTGGTCTTAGGGTGTCACAGTCAAATTTTGTCATTTTAGTGAGTCTTCAAGTAAAATTTGGTCACTGGGTACTAGGTCTAGGGTTTGCTTTCACTCCTTCCAAAGTTTTCCAAGTATTGGTCCATGTCACCATTCAGCTTAGTGTACCATCATTTAAAAGAGTTATCATCATTTCATGTTCCAATGGGTCATTTTACACCTTGTTTGTGTTTCAGTTGTACTAGGTAAGGCTCATTTCCCTCTCCTAGGGTTTTGAAGGTGATTCCTCTTGGATGGTGAAATCATCAACAAAAATTGTGTCCTGATGCTCATTCACCTTCCCCTATCCTTAAATTACCTTCTTAAGCACTCCCCACCACTAATATCCCTCAAATTCATCATTTTCTCAAAAACCGTAGCTTCTTGCTACAATTTGACAATTTTCTAGGCTAGACCTACGTTTTTCCCTTTTGAAACCCTTCCCCTCACTCAACATTTGAAATTTAATTTTCCCCTACTTCGTAACATCCCTCCCTACTTCCAAAAAATTTCTCAAGAATTTAGAAGCCCCTTATCCCCTTCATTTCACTTCATTTCGACAAATCCCCTGTTCCACACATCGGGATAGGTTTTACTCAAATGATGTTTCTTAGCAAGAAAAAATTAATTTGGAAAAAGTGAGAGAGGTTTTTGTCCATAATATACCAAGGAAGAAACAAATCCTTCACCGTTTACACAAGTTTCATGGTTTTAGAGAAATGTCAAAAATAAAGTTGCCTCAGGAGGATTGCTGCACCTCTGGAGTGGCCATGTGAAAATCACGATTTCGCCTAGCTTGGTTGTCCAAATGACTTTCTTTATGAGTGAAATGATAAATAGACACAAATAGGTTTCCAATGGGCTATCATGAGCTCAATTTGGAGTTGAGGAAGACTTTCAAAAGTTGACTGTAACAGCACTCTGCATTTAGGCAGTCTCATTTTGCACATTTTGACCAGTCTTGGGAGATTTGACTTTTGACAAGGCAAATGAACTCCAAATTGAAAAATTCAAGATGTTTTGGAAATTAGACTCAGTAATATTTTCAACGATCTATCCTTCTCCCAATTTGGACATTGAGAAGGCCTCCAAAATCGGTATGAAAAAGGGCACTGCGCATCAAATCAGTGGCGCTGCGCATCAAATTTTGCAACACAAGAAATTTCAGTGGTGGCGCTGCGCATTGGATTGGCTCACTTATTTGCCAAATGGATTATATTTTTGGATTCATCATGAAAAAAAAAACAAACCCAGAAAATTTTATCAAATTTGGAGGAGATATTGGCTACCGAAAGGACAAAAAACACTCAAAAAGTGCCCTCTCTACCACTTTTTGGACACACAGGAACCAGTCTTCGCAGAATCCACATTTGAGGGTGAAAATGACCTCCAAATCAGAAAATTCAAAGTGTTACGGAAACTAGATAGGTAGGGCTTTCCAACAAGCTATCTTGGTCCTAATTTAGATGAGCGGAAGGCCTCTGAAAGTGGCCTTGAAGCAGTGCTACGCATCAGGCTCAAGGCATTGCGCATCAAACAAATTTTTGTCAATTTTGCCTAAAACTCAAAATTTCGCCCAGTTTCTTCAATGGTTGATTTTTCTTCTTTTCTTGGTAAATGTATGCATGGTAAATGATGTAATGTGATGTAAATTTGATGAAAAATGACTTCAAGGGGTAGACACATCAATGAAAAGTGGTTTAAAACTAAATGTATCAGTTTCCTTAGTTGTTCCACTGCCTATTTTCTTGTTCCTAGTTTAGATGTAGTTGAAACATCTCCTTGACTCAGGGATTCGACCCCTAATGACTAGCATGAGTTGTTTGATTCCTATATTATTTTTTCTCTTAGTCATTTGTAAAGGTTGGACTTTGGCACAAGTGTTGGACTCTTGTGGATGCTTTGAGCTTCATTGTAAATCACTTCTGTAGTTTGGCAAAGAAATGAACTAGGGTTTTGCAGCATTTTGTGGGATTCTTGTGGTAATGTGTCTTGGCATTGTTTCTTCCTTTGTTATTTAGTTTCTCTTATGTGTATATGTGCCAGCATCTATTTCTTTCTTCATAACTAAATGAATCAATATAAATAGGTGGAATCCATTGACATTCAGTGCTCTGCCTTGGGAATACATTTAGTTTTTAACGTTTTCTACTATTTGAGGAGAACTCATGAACTTTGCATGCCCTCCCCAATCTCCTCACTGGTCTTAGACTTACCATCACACTCAATTCAAAGTGCCAAAACAACTACCTACCTCGCCCCACAGAACATCTTGCAAATCTAAGTTGATTTCCCGAACCCAAAGCTACCTTCTTCATTTGATCCAACAACCAACCATGGAAATCAAACAAAATCCTATGACCTAATATACCTAGCCTAAAATCAGCATTCATTTCAGTCATCTCCAGCCCTAGTTTCCAATGTTCCAATTGAGATTGACAAGGTGAGAGCCCTCTCTTGACCTATTAGGGCTAGCTACTAGGTTAAGCGTGGTTTGATGTTACCCTAGACTTGCCTTCCTTCAGCCTGAAGTAGATCAAGCCACTAACATAGTGGAGACTCCACTGGGGATGTAGTTTTATGTTCCTCAATAAAGCGTATCAAGTTCAGATCTGATTGTTGACGGTGCACAACAATCAGACACCAAAAGGCTGAAATCATTCACTTGGCGGCTCCAGTGTCGAACAATCCCAGGGTTCATAATTTTTATGGAAACTCTACTCTTCAAGAACCAATAGCCTGAAGAATTAATTGATTCATTCATTGTTATCAAAATGGATTTGTTTGCTCGAAGGTATGCTCCCATGAGCTGAGATCACATTCCATGTTTTCCAAATAAAATTCTTAATGTAGATTGGCAAAGGAATTTGCCTATGTTTAAAGATGATGATAGGAATGATGCTACTTTACATCTAGTTAGTTTTGATACACATATTCGCAAGTTGAAGGTTGATTTTCCTGAAGACTACTTGATGAAGATATTCATGGCCACTCTGGAAGGTGAAGCCCGATCTTGGTATGAAAGTTTGTCGCCTGCTAGTATTTACTGTTTGAAAGATTTTCTTACCATGTTCTTTGAAAGGTATAAAGAATCTTATCCATCCTTAAATTTAGTTCAGAACTGTTGTAAACATTTTTATAGTTTTATTGAAAATCCTGAGAGAATCTATGAAGATGATGACTTCATGGATGATGAGATCATGGAACCCCTGTATGAAAATCCATTTCAGCAGCATAAAGAGAGCGATACTTATCAAGATGATCAGGAAAATTTGCAGCAGGTTCAAGATCTTAGTACAATTGAAAATGATGAAAGAGAAGGCCTTACTTCCTATCTGCTCATAGCAGAAGACAGTGTGCAGGGAAATCAAGTTTCACTTTCAGATTGTGATAAAGTCAAGTTGACTAATTCAGATCTATATTCAGATCATGATGATGAAGAAGATTCAAATCGTGATGATGAGGAAATGATTGAAACCAGTCACTTTGTTGCACAAGATCATAATTAGCATATAGTAGCTTCTTCTTTGCCTGAAGATGAAGGAATTTGCATCTTGATAGTCAACAAGAATCATATAAAATTAATCAGCAGTATGAGGAAAATTTGTATACTCCTTTGTTTGAAATTAATGAAGACAATCACTGTTTGAGCAAAAGAAAACAAAAAGTATTGTCTCCTATGTCTGAAGATGAGATAGATCAACTCTTGAAAGGTCATGTTACAACCCAAGCTAATGCAGGTTTGCAGTGTGCACATGGTTAAGAAGGTTGTGGTGAAGCTTCTTCCACTTTTGAAAATGATGATAGTCTTGAAATTGGCTTTATAAATTAGAAAATAGATAATGTTTTCCTTCATGAAGATGATATGGCTGTCATGTTTGATAATCTTGAAGAATTTTTTTTGTTTAAGAAAGGCTTAGATTATGACATTGAGGAGTGTGAGCCTAAGAGACACAGTATGCCAGAATCCAAGTCAGAATTTCTGATGGTCAAGGAATTTACAGCTAGCACTTAGATAGTAGAAGCTTAAACTGCTCTATGCCTTCCTATCAATTAGCAACCAATTGTTCTTTCAGATCAAAATGAAGGGGGTACTTGTATCTTTGTTTCTGGATCTCAAGACGAATTAGAGCTTCAGTACTTTCAAGATCCTTTCGACATTCTTTTGCAAGCACTAGAGAAGATGGATGTTCCCTGGTTCGTTAGCATAAGCCTTGGTTTCAGTTGTTATTGTGAGTTGCCTACATGTACATCATTCTACCCACTCGACGAAAGTGAGAGCAAAATTTCAGTGAGTAGCCATCTATTGGATTGGTTACAATGGAAGGCCCACTTCACATGATTGTACATATTTCATCAATAGGTAGGTGGTTGTCATCATGATTTGAAGCCCTCAAATCTTGATGGAATGCTTCCATTAAAAAGCTTTGTAAGTACTTGTTTCATTTAAGTAAGTCTTGAGTCATTTTTTGTTTTCATCAGTTTCGAGATTGTTTTAGCTGCTGAGTGTCTAGTTTCAACTGCTGAGTGTCTAGTTTCAGCTGCTGAGTGTCTAGTTTCAGCTCTTGAGTGTCTTATTTTAGTTTTGAGTTAGTCTTAGTTCTTAGTCATTTCAGTTATGAGTCTTGAGTCTTGCATCTTGAGTTTTGATGTTTTTGTTGCCAAGATGTTGATTCCATATTGCCCAATGGATAAGGCACTGGTCTGCTCTCCTAGAGATCTACAGTGTTCTTGGCACCTCTAAGGAGCTACCATCCCCATTGGAGCCAATGTTAGTTTCAGCCTTTGAAACCTTCCACCAGTGATCAAATATGCTCTTACGAGGTGGTCTTAGGGTGTCACAGTCAAATTTTGTCATTTTAGTGAGTCTTCAAGTAAACTTTGGTCATTAGGTATTAGGTCTAGAGTTTGTTTTCACTCTTTCCAAAGTTTTCCAAGTATTGGTCCATGTCACCATTCAGCTTAGTGTACCATCATTTAAAAGAGTTATCATCATTTTAGGTTCTAATGGGTCATTTTACACCTTGTTCGTGCTTCAGTTGTACTGGGTAAGGCTCATTTCCCTCTCCTAGGGTTTTGAATATAATTTCCCTTGGATGGTCAAGTCATCAATAAAACTTGTATCCGAATGCTAATGTACCTTCTTAAGCACTCCCCATCACTGATATTCCTCAAATTCATCATTTTCCCACAAACCCTAGCTTCTTACTACAATTTGACAATTTTCTAGGCTAGGCCTGTCTTTTTCCCTTTTAAACCCCTTCCCCTCACTCAACATTTGAAATTTCACTTTCCCATGCTTCCTAACATCCCTTCCTACTTCCCAAAAATTTCTCAAGAATTTATAAGCCCCTTATCACCTTCATTTCACTTCATTTCGACAAATCTCCTGTTCCACAAATCGGGACAGGTTTTACTAAAATGATTTTTTTGAGCAAGAAAGAATTCATTTGGAAAACGTGAGAGAGGTTTTTGTCAATAATAGGCCAGGGAAGAAAAACCTCCTTCAATTTTTACACAGGTGTCATTGTTTTAGCGAAATGTCAAAAATACAGTTGCCTCAAGAGGGTTGTTGCACCTCTGGCGTGGCCTTGGGAAAATCACTATTTATCCTAGCTTGTTTGGTCAACTGACTTTCTTAATGCATGAAATGATAACTATATACAAATATATTTCAAATTATCTATCATGAGCTCAATTTGGAGTTGAGGAAGACCTTCAAAAGTTGACTGCAATAGCACTCTACATTTAGGCAGTCTCATTTTGCACAATTTGACCAGTATTGGGAGATTTGACTTTTGACAGGGAAAATGAACTCCAAATTGAAAAATTCAAGATGTTTTGGAAATTATACTCAATCATTTTTCCATCAAGCTATTCTACACCCAATTTGGACACCCGGAATACCTCCAAAATGGGTCCAAAAAATGGAGTTGCGCATCAAATTTTGCAACACATGAAATTTCAGCTGATGCGCAGCGCCACCGGCACTACACATTGGATTGGCTCACTCCTTTGCCAAATGGATTGTAGTTTTGATTCAGAATGAAATGAATAACCAAACCCAGAAAATTTCATCAAATTTTTAGGAGATATTGGCCACCAAAAGGACAAAAAACACTCAAAACGTTCCCTCTCTGCCACTTTTTGGACACACAGGAACCAATCTTGGGCGAATCCACTGTTGAGACTGAAAATGACCTCTAAATCAGAAAATTCAAAGTGTTCCAGAAGCTAAATAGGTAGGGATTTCCAACAAGCTATCTTGGGCCTGATTTGGATGAGTTTAATACCTCCAAAAGTAGCCTTTAAGCGGCGTTTCGCATCAGGTTCATAGCGCTGCGCATCAGGCAAATTTTTCTCAATTTTGCCTAAAACTCAAAATTTCACCCATTTTCTTCAATGGTTGATTTTTCTTGTTTTCTTGGTAAATTTATGCATGGTAAATGATGTAATGTGATGTAAATTTGATGAAAAATGACTTGAGGGGGTAGATACATCAATGAAAAGTGGTTTAAAACTGAATGTATCAGTTTCCTTGGTTTTAGAGGCAAGTTGTTCCACTGCCTATTTTCTTGTTCCTAGTTTAGATGTAGTTGAAACAACACCTTGACTCATGGATTTGACCCCTAATTACTAGCATGATTTTTTTGATGCCTATATTATGTTTTCTCTTAGCCATTTTTAATGGTTGGACTTTGGCAGAAGTGTTGGACTCTTGTGGATGCTTTGAGCTTCATTGTAAATCACTTCTGCAGTTTGCCAAGGAAATGAACCAGGGTTTTGCAGCATTTTGTGGGATTCTTGTGGTAATGTGTCTTGGTATTGTTTCTTCCTTTGTTATTTAGTTTCTCTTATGTGTATATGTGCCAGCATCCATTTCTTTCTTCACAACTAAATGAATCAAGATAAATAGGTGGAATCCATTGATATTCAGTGTATGCCTTGGGAATACATTTAGCTTTTAATGTTTTATGCTATCTGAGGAGGACTCATCAACTTTTCATGCCCTCCCCAAACTCCTCACCGGTCTTAGACTTACCATCACACTCAATTCAAAATTCCAAAACACCTACCTACCTCGCCCCACAAAACATCCTGCAAATCTGAGTTGATTTCCCCGACCCAAAGCTGCCTTCTTCATTTGATCCAGCAACCAACCATCAAAATCAAAAAAAATCCTCTAACCTAATATACCTAGCCTAAAATCAGCATTCATTTCAGTCATCTCAAGCCCTAGTTGCCAATATTCTAATTGAGATTGACAAGGAGAGAGCCCTCTCCCGACCTAGTAGGGCTAGCTACCAGGTTAAGCGTGGTTTGATGTTACCCTAGATTTGCCTTCCTTCAGCCTGAGGTAGATCAAGGCACTAACACAGTCCATACATTTCTCTCCATCTTTGTCTCCCTTACCAAAGAACAAGCGAAAATTATAATTTTCATTCATAAAACTAAACATCAAAGAGGATTTTCTAAAATTTCTAAATTAGCACATACATGCAACAATCATAATACTTCTTAGATCAGATTCCATGCTCAGTTAGTCTAGATCATCACAAGCTATAAACAAGGTTAAACTAGGTTTATTTTGCAAGAAAAATTTGTAAATGTGTAGTTATATGATTTCATGTCACGTTATAACATCTTCAAATTCAATATTTCATTCCCTAGAGTAGGCAACATTCCTTTTCTTTCATTAAGCATAATTTTCCCTTTTCCAATTTGTAGTCAGAATCCTTCTAGTCAATAGAAGATTGGTTTGAAAAACCCTAGCGGTTTATCACCCCAGTTGAAAAGTGGTAAGAGTAGGCCATTACATCTGATATGTATACAACACTATCACCTCCAAGTTTGTACAAACCCCGTGTTGATGAAGTAAAGTTGGTAGCCCTAGGAGTTACAACATTCTTGTTGCAATACTGGCACTCATCACCTTTTAGTGTCCTTTCTAGAGAGGCATCTAAGTAGATGTGATTTATGATTTATGATTTATTTATTTATTTATAATTATCCAAGTAGTTCCATTCAGTAAATAGTTGCAATCTTTTGTTTCCTTTCCAATTCTACAAGTAGTGTTGAAAAAAACCTAAAAAGGAAAAAAAAAAACTCCTTTCTTGCCTCGTAGGAGTAGATAAAACTTAGGGAATTCTTTTCCAAATACCCCCACCGCATCAAACAACCAGCCTTCCCTCTTCTTCGGTGGTTATGAGCTAGAGGACCCATTAGGCTAACAACCAGAGATTTTGGAAGAGCCTATCGGGGAAGAAGAAGAGACCATTCCACCAACTTACAGCATGGCTGAAAATAGAAATGGGATTGGAGGCAAAGAAGGAGCTGAGAATAGATTTGAAGGTGCTTTCCCATTAGAGAAACTAACGGGGGTGATAAGATGAAAAAAATAATCCCCTCTACCCTTCGTCACCAACATGGCCTAACCTCAGAGGACCCAGATACCTTCTTGTTTGAATTTGTTGCATATGTAGAACTTGTGATTACACCTCTGATGACCAGAAGTTGAAATTATTCGCATACACTCTCAACGATGCAACCATGCGTTGGTTCACGGGTTTACCTGGGGACAACATCACCACCTGAGCTCAGATACAAAAGTCCTTCAAAAATAAGTATAAGGACTACTGTAGGTCCAAATATACCAAGGAGGATATTTTTAGAATGACCTCGGGACATGATGAATCTTTAGAAGATTATGAGGAAATATTGCAACTCAGCTACAAAATGGTTAGGCGCACCCTTGATCTTGAATTGCTTAAGCTAGTCCTTCTTAGAGGGATCAAGGAAGATCTCCTAGAAACCCTAAACATGTTGTTAGGAGGGGACATCTATCAGTTACCCTATGATGATATCAAGATAGTTTTCAAAAATAATTCTAGGACAACTAGAAAGAAGGGTAGGGCTAGTCAAGCTTTAGCCAGTTCATCCTCCTCCAACACATCCATAAAATGTGAAATTGGGAACATCTTGGAAGACTTTAAGAGTGAAATTTTGCATGCCCTTGCTCTGCAAATGGACACCATGCAGATCAAGAGGAAGCAGGAGGAAGTAGAGATAACCTTTGTTATCTTTTTCCCTAGATGCACCAAGAGGCACCCTAGGAACGAATGTCCATTAAATCTTATAGAAATCTACTTAGGCCGTGATGAACACCACTCCACAGACAAGTGCCCTTCATTTCCTAGATTAAAAGTTGTGTATCAGGGAAGTTAAGGGGTGATTGAACAACTATGCTATGTCAACCAAAGGAGGCCCCAAGGATCTAGACTGTACCAACAAGGCATACAAGGGGCATCCTATTCATATTACAACCCTAACTAGAATACATCCATTCCTCCTTGGTGCCCTCCTTCTCATCCTTAATGGTCCACACCTTCTCCCTGCTCTTTTCCACATCGATACCATTCCTAGCCGGTAGACCAACCATTTTAGCCATATGCTCCTCAACAACATCAGTGGAATGCACCATCCCAGGGGTGGAGGCCCCCATACAACAAAGCTCCAGCGTTACTGCCTCCAACTACATCTCAGCCACAGCTGCTACACCCTACTCCACCTAAGAAACCTCAGATGCCTCCTTAACCAAATTTGAACCTGAACAATAGACCAACACAACAAGTCTACAATGGAGAAGCATCTTACCATGCCTATGTGGTGGAAATTCAAGACATTAACCTGAGGTCTAGTAGAGTGCTTCTAGATAATCAACCTCCATCTCCACCTGAGGAGCTTGAAAAGAAAAAATAGGAGTGTATCCCTCAAAAAAATCCACTTCCTTTACTTGAGAGATTAATCCATCTTGTGCAACACACCCTAGAAGAGACTGAATTTCTGAGTTAATTGAAAAACTTGTGTAAATCCTGCTTCTCCATGCTATCAAGGATGTCCCCATTTACAAGAAGTTAATAAAGGAGAAATTTTTCAAACATCCTAGGAGATGAAAGAAAGATACCCTACCATTAATGTCATTAGGCAACTACCCGACTTAATGTTGGGGTGGGCAATTTTCCCAAGGTATCTAGATCCTGGAAGTCCTGTGGTAGATGTACACATCGATGGAATCATTTTCCCCCATATCTTAATTGATATTGGGGTTTCCATCAATGTGATGAGTAAGGAGACTATGCTTAAACTGAATCTCCAAGGATCATTAAGAAATACTACAATAGTCTTCTAGCTCGTGCATAGGTCTAGAGTAGCTCCTGAGGGAGTTTTTGAGGATGTGATGGTCTCCATTGATTCATGGGAATACCCTGCTAACTTCTTATTTCTCCAACCTAAGCCCAAGTTCAATGATTATCCTCTCATCCTTAGGAGGCCATGGTTAGCCACTGCTGGTGCTTACATAAGTTGCAGGGCCAGGACTATGACTATTAAAAACGGGCATTTTTCCATTTTTCCAAATAATATTTAGTCTACTCTTCCCCAATATGTACCCTAGATGCTACTATAGGAGGGGGGCAACCTAATGAAGATGACCTAATTGAGAAAATCCTCTAGAATCAACCCCCCAATACCATGTCTCTTGAGAAATTAGTGAAGAGAGTTGAAGATAACCCTTAGATTGATATGTGCATAATTGACTCAAGCCTTACTCATGTCAAGATATAGAATTTGGCCCAGAAAGAACATTGAAAATCAACCCCTCTCTATACATCAGGAAGAGGAGTTATGTGACATGCTAAGAAAGCATATGGATGCCTTTGCCTAGAGTTACAAGGAAATGAAGGGAGTGCACCCTTAGGTGTGTACTCACCACATTTACATCAAGGAAGGCTACAATCCATTGCACCAACATCAAAGGAGAATGAACCCAACCCTCAAGGATATAGTCAAAGAATAACTACATAAGTTGTTGGATGCAGGGTTCATTTACCCCATCTCAGATTGTGAGTGGGTGTCTCCTCTAGTTCTAGTTCCAAATACAAATGGGAAGTGGAGGATCTACGTGGATTAAAATGATATAAACAAAGCCACAAAAAAGGATCAATTCCCTCTACCTTTCATTGACCAAGTATGAGATTGACTGGCAGGAAAGAAGTTATTCTCTTTCCTAGATGGATTCAATGGTTACAATCAGATCTAGATCAGCCTAGAGGACCAGGATAAAACCACAGTCACCTATCCCTAGGGTACCTTTACTCATAGGGTCCTTCCTTTTGGGTTATGTAATGCCCCTGCCACTTTTCAAAGGGCAGTCCTGAGCATCTTTGCAAAGCTAGTCCATGACTCTATGGAAATTTATATGGATGATTTCACCCTCTATGGGTGTGATTTCCTGGAGGCTCTCTCTAACTCGAGAAAGGTATTAAACTAATGCATTAACATGAAATTATCCCTTAGTCCTAAGAAGTGTGAGTCCTTGACGACTACAGGGACTATTCTAGGTCTCTCAATTTCCTAGGAAGGACTGCAAGTAGACCCAAATAAGATAACTATCATAAAGAGGGTCCCTACTCCTCAAAAGTAGAGGGATGTCATAATTTTCTTAGGCTTAGATGGATACTATAGGAGATTCATAAAAGACTTCAACAAGGTAGCCTCATCTTTCTTTTGACTATTGGCCAAGGACTCCAAATTTTTATGGTTTGAAAGCTGCCAAGGGGCTCTAGAAACCCTAAAGGACAAGTTGACTACTGCACCTATACTCCGAGGACCAGATTGGGATCTTCCTTTCCACATACATGTTGATTTCTATGACAAAGCTATAGGAGCATGTTTGGGCTAGATACATGACAACCTACCTTATGCCATTTACTTCATTAGCAAAAATCTGTCCAAAGCTGAGTTGAACTACACTGTGACTGAAAAGGAGGTCCTAGTTGTTGTCCATACCTTGAATAAATTTAGACATTATATTACTGGTTACGAGACCTTTTTACATACTGACCATGCTACTATTAAATATTCGATGAAAAAACCTAATGTGAATACCTAAATTCTTAGATGGTTTCTTTTGTTACAATAGTTTGATCTAACTATCATTGATAAGCTTGGCAGAGAAAATGTAGTTGCATAACTTTTGTCCAGATTGACTTTACTAGCAGGTGAAAAGGAATGGTTGATTATCAGCTGCCAGATGAGCAATTATTCACCATTTCAGTTCTCTCTCCATGGTTTGCTAACATAGACAACTA
Organism: Pinus taeda; assembly: GCA_000404065.3. NCBI lineage: Eukaryota > Viridiplantae > Streptophyta > Pinopsida > Pinales > Pinaceae > Pinus > Pinus taeda. Next base: position 29,564 of record APFE030347248.1, read on the forward strand.
CTTAGTAGCTACATAGTTCCCTCCAAATCTATCCTCCAAAGAAAAGAGCATAATTATAAGGAAAAGTGCCCCATTCACTTGGATTGGGGGCAATCTCCTCAAGTTGGGCCTAGATCAAATTTTGAGAATATGTGTGAGGGAGGAGGAATTTTATGACATCCTTCTAGCTTGTCATGATGGGCCTTATGGATGTCACTTTGCAGTGAAAAGGACAGCCTTCAAGGTACTACAAGCTGGTCACTATTGGCCCACTCTCCACCAAGATGCAAGAAGATTACCATCCAATGTGATCGGTGCCAAAGAATTGGGAAATCTACTCCCAGGAATGAAATGCCTTTGCAATCTCAAGTGACTTTTGAGCCATTTTACAAGTGGGGCATGAATTTCATTGGGCACATTGATCCTCCATCAGGATAGAAAAAGTACATGATTGTGTGCACTAACTACTTAACAAAGTGGGCTGAAACCAAAGCTTTCAAGGTAGCCAAAGAGGCAAAAATGGTTGAATTCTTGAGGAAGAATGTGTTTTAAAAGTTTGGATACCCTAGAGAGCTAGTGATTAATCAGGGCACTCAATTCACCTCACACATGATTCAGAATCTATTAAGCCAACATAAGATCAAGCACGGGAAGTCCACTCCTTACAAACCTCAGACCAATGGACAAGTAGAATTTACCAACGAAGCATTGGAAAGCATTCTAACCAAGGTCGTGAGGAGCAGCAAGAAGGATTGGACTGATAGACTAGTGGAGGCCACTTGGACCTACAATGCAACTTGGAATACAACCACTAGCTTCACCCCTTATGATTTGTCTATGGGAAGAAGGATCTACTCTCCATTGAGTTTGAGCATAACACTTTAAAGATGGCAGGACATTTGGACCTAGATGTTACAAGGGCACAACAAGAGAGGTTTCTCCATCTCAATGGGTTAGATGAATTTAGGATGGAGGCCCTCTTGCACACAGATGTGACTCAAGTACAATGAAAGGTTTGGCATGACAAAAATGTCAAAGACAAATTGTTTCAAGAAGGTGATTGCGCTTTGCTGTATGACTCCAAGTTCAAGGATTTCAAAGGCAAGTTTATTACCAGATGACTAGGCCCATATGTGATAGAAACATTCCATGACAACGATGTTGTTCAAATAAGAAACATTGATGAAGAAGGTGTCCCCTTGATTGTCAATGGGTATAGATTGAAAGCCTACAAGAATTATTTGTCAAAGGAGGAGATCATCAGTAGTATCAGTAAGGCAGTAGTGGTGACCAAAGGAGAAAGAGAAAAATAAAAGACCTCTGGGTGAAAACCTCCTTTGAGGAAAAAGAGAAAAATAAAAGACCTCTGGGTGAAAACCTCCTTTGAGGAGCCTAGTGTAGGAAACTAGGATGAAAAACTCATTTGAGGAAACCTGGTTGTCTTTAAAAAAAATAAAATATAAAAAATAACAACACAAAAATAATGGCAGGAACCTCAAACCTACCCACTCATAACAGTTCTAGTTTTTGCAGGTTTTCAAGAAGATAAGAGACACCAAGTTCAGAGGGCAAAAAGTCATGCAAAAACCCAATTTTCCTTCATTCATTTCATTTCCTCCATGACCCCCATGTTTCATCCATCCATACTCATCTCCAACCATCAAAAATCCAATTTTCAAGCAATTCTTTGACTTCTACAAGATTTCTTGTAGCTACTACATGAGTTTCCTGCAGTACCACAGGAAGTCTTGAAAATATACATGAAAGAAATTTTGATTGTAAATTCATGATGCAGAATGTAAATTCAATGAAGGCCATTGACTTCACCACATCTTAAGCAACACCATTTCATGACCATGTCACGCTCTGTGTCCATCAAGAAATCCACTTAGAAGAAGAAAAAAATAGAAAAAAAAAAAAAAGAGAGGAAACAAAGAAAAATCAAAGGGCCACACCACTATCATCCTTCCTCACCTACCATGACATGGACACACCTTCCATTCCTACTTCAATATCTATTCACCCTCCAAGCAAAACAAATACTAATGAAATTAAAAAAAAAGACAGCTATAGGATTTCCTGTTGTACTACAGGAAACTCTATAGCAGCCTATTTTGAAACAACAACAATCTCTAGGCTTATCCTTCAACACCCATGCATTGGAAGAGTAGCAGAACACTTGTAGGCACTAGGGAACCTCTCCAAATCTTAGTAATAATAGAAGAGGCAAATACCTACACATCACAACAAGAAGATAAGCTATCAGTAGAATAAAATCAACAAAACAAGAGAAGAATTGAAGATGTACCTAAACCATAAGCAGCACAACAGATCCACCCTCCAACATGCATCAACAAAGAAAAGGAATCCAAATGTATGTCACCTCATCCAAACTCTCTCCTAAGTACGAATATGATTAAAATTGTAGGAATCGAGGACTCTGGCAAAGTTAAGCCCAGGAGGAAGAGCGAGCAACAAAAGAATAGAAGAACATGACCTTTAGAAAACCTCAAACACAGAGAAAACTTGAAGAAATGTGAACCTGAAGGACTTCCTCTTCCTTAACATCTTTCAGTGGATGTTCTTCTTCTTCACTGACTGTCTCAACAGCTTTCATGGCTATTTCCACTGTGCCTATCATCATGGTGAATTGATGAGCTTTTACGTTTTTTCAGCTAACATAGTTTCTTCTTCAAGATTACCTTCAGTCTCTTGCTGTTTATCTTCTCCAAGAGCTGTCCTTGTCTTACCATTTGTATTATCATTCTCCTGCATTTGGTTTTCATCAATAACATTAAGTATATTCTTCAAGTTTTCTTCAAGAAATCAGTTGGTTCTTCTCTCAAAGCTTCTATTGCTATCACCTATGCATTAGTATAAAAACATACATTTTTGATTTAAAACAGAACGTAACATATTACCTATCCTTCAAGACCTCAACATGATCTTGTTTCACCCATTATTCTACACTTGAATGGATTTTCGTCTATTTTGTCTCCAAGTCGTCTTTCCTTCAGAACTTACATTAAGCAATCTTGCTCTTTCTTTCCTTTAAGGAATTATTTGTTACTGCCTATTCCAAGCCTCTGTTGGAATTGCTACACATCATCTCTACATGTCTTCTTCT
>APFE030347250.1:3768-19788 GCA_000404065.3 Pinus taeda
CTTTGTTTTTAATTGCATATTTAGAGAAAGATAGTTTTTGATTGGCTTGCTTGTCACTAGATATCTTTATATACTAGGGAGGTCAATCTTGTCCGCAACCTCGACTCATTTCGTGTGACACCTCCTTTGGACTATATGGAAAGAGTGGAATAAGCACATATTTAAGTATTTAAGCACTCTGAAAGATATCATTTGGGGCAATTTCTGCCACAATCTGAAAGAGACCTTGGAGCTTCGCAATTGGGCTCAGGACGACTTTCCCTCAACTGATGATGAAAAGACCATTTGGGAAAACTGGAATCTGCAAATCCTGTAGGGAATTCAGATTCAAGCCCTGCCCATGCAAAACAACACTAAAAAGGACTCTTGGACTCCTCCCCAAAAGAACACAATCAAGCTCAACTTTGATGGTGCTTCTAAGGGTAACCCCGGAAATGCAGGATTTGGTGGCATATTCAGAAATCATGAAGGCTCACCACTCCTTATTTACTTTGGGAATATAGGCTAGGATTCCAACAACTCGGCGGAATTGGAGGGTCTATGGCAAGGGCTTCTCCTTTCCAAGAAATACAATTTACATCCCCTGGAAATCGAAGGCGATTCCCGAATTCTTATCAACATGGCTAGTCAACTACAAAATGGGACTCATGCTAGGAAAATTGCAAATAGATGGAGGCTTGAAGCTAGACTGGAACAACTCCATAATAATATGGCCATCATCTTCAGCCATGTCAAGAGGGAAGGCAACATGGTGGCTGACCTTCTCGCTAATATAGGAGTGGACGCGGAGAATACTTTACTCATAGGAACTATAGACATCATTCAGAATCATGACCAAGCCCAGGAATGTACGTCTCTGGTTCAAAAGGATGCAGTACCCCCATATGTGGGTGAATAAGGTGGAAATTATGGTGAAAAGACTGGGGTGGAGCGAGGCAGCATGACACCTGCCCACCCAGTACACTACGTTAAATATTGGCAAGTGGATAGGGGTATGGAATACGCGCAAGGCTAGTTATAACGAATATCAGTCAGGTGGCCAAGGTTCATTATCCATGTCCTCTATGACGGCTTTCCCCTCCACATGCTTTAACCTATGAGTGATGATGGTAGTCTTCAATGCTGCAGTAATGGAAGGAGTTTCTCGAGACATGTCTGGAAGGTTTAAAGCGGGGCTCTATTCGGAGTTGAAGGTGAAGCCTCTCGAGCTGTATCACAGGGCTCCTACTCTCGCCTCTGCTATGATCTCTACCTGGGCTATGTCCGAAGTCTCCTGGCATTTTTTCGGGGATAGCCTGTCTAAAGCATCGCTTGACCATTTCAGGGCAGCTCCTGTTGTACCTCTCTCTTCTCTATGGGGTCTTTAACCACAATTTGGTGGTTTTAGTGTTGGCTCGTCATCACCTGGTCACTGGTCTTGCCTTAAGCTTAGATGGGGGGGTCTTGAATCGAGTGTTCATCACCTCTGTTCCTCTATTTAACTATTTGATCTCGGGTCTCGTCTATGATACCGGGTGGCGGGAGATAGGCACTGTCAATCCATGGGTCGCTTATTTACATCCTAAAAGGTATCACTCTGTGCTCAATTTGTTTTTGTTTGTGAAAGGTAATAGTAGGTTCCCCCCATGGTCCCTGCGTCTGTGTGGCTCTGCTCATCTGGCCACTGCTCAGCCCGTCCATTACCTTTCTAGTGCTCCCTCTGAGATGGCTCGACTTCGAGAATGAATGGGATGTCGAAGAGGTCAACCTCGGCATGCACCATCAAGCCCATCCTCGGATTTGCCTGCCCCCTCCAGTGATTTGATTGCTGTTCATTACCCCTGCACTCGCAGTGGAAGAGGGCGGCTTCTTGCCTCTAGCTACCACCATGGGCCTCCATCCTCATCTGGCTCTGCTATTTTCTCTTTTAACAGTTCCTTGCATCGGCCTCGGATAACGACTCACATTAAAGTGGTTTTCCATGAGACTCCTCAGATGGAGGACTCGGACTCTCATCCGGGAGGTTCGGGGGCTGTTTCTGGACCCTCTCCATCTACTCAGTTGAGAATTGGCTTGGTGCCTCAGCAAGTTCCAACTGCCCCTAGATGCAGCACTCAGGACGAGGAAATGGTGCCAGTTGACCCTGGCCCCTCTGAACAGAACGCTGCTCCAGCTATGGATGAGCCAGAATGGGGATGGTGTCGCATTGTGGAAGAACCACAATATGGTTAGCGTGCTCGCATGGGCATCTTTTTTGGATATGCTATGGCAATCACCGGGCAAGTCTGTTATGCAAACTAGGTGGTGGATTTTTATGTGTTTTTATGGTTTTGTTTACCATGGAGTACCAGAAGAGTAACACCCCGGTCCCCTGCGTGGGTTCTGATCTTTGTCCTCTTACTTGCTTTTCTTGATAGCTCTGCATAGTATCAGAGCAGTGTATTGACTTCGGTCTCACTGTAAACATTTCTCTTCTTTGCTAATAGAATTAGTTTTACTCAGAAAAAAAAATAAACAACACAATATAAATGCATGTACTTTCGAGATAAACAAGTAAGTTATCCTTATGATATATTTAATTGCAAAGTGTATAATGGTTCTTTCATGGAAAGGAAAAGAAAGCTAGTATTTAAGAGAAAAGTAATAGTGTTATCCTAATAAAGACACACACATACATCTGAAATAATTGTTAGTAATATTGTGAAATAGTTCACAAAGAAATAATAGAAGCATGAGAAACACAATTCAATGACGCATATGAAATCCAATGAAATAGTCTATTTTCATTAGTATGTGTTTACATAAACATATACCACAAACAATGAAAGAATAGTCTTACAATCATTCATGACATATACATCAAAAGTTTGATGGATCCAAGAGCTTCAAATTATTAAGTGAGAGTCCCAAGATACACCATTGCAATGATACAACACTGGTTCCAATAACAAAATGTTAAACAACTACTTGCTCTTCAAAAGCCTAATCTTCTCTCATACGCCTAACTTGAGAATCCAAGGTGAAAGTGCTTTGCTTGAGCTATGAGGGTGTATATATAACAAATGAGGTGACTCTCCACCTCCCTTGTGATTCTTGAGCTCCCTTCATGACTCTTGATCTTCCATGTGACTTTTTGAACTCCTATGAGACATTTGGACTTCTATATGACTTTTCACATTCTATGAGTGACCTTTCGACTTCCACACACTTTACATTTTCTCATTTGGAAATTACATAATTTCATCCACTAATGATGTGGAAAAATAAAATGACACATGAGACTCTTGAGGTGACACTTGGACAAGCCATTAATTCGCACTGATGACATGGAACTTCATAGTGATGTGGCGAAGCCAAGATTTCCTCCTTGCTGCCATGTTTGTATCTTCGTGATAGGTTTTGCAAGTACTTAATATCATCCTTCAAGAGTCTAGGATGATGTGGATCTCTCTATGTGTTATTGATCTTCCTTCTTATCTCGTGATCCAATGTCCTTCATCTTCTTGCTTGATGATCTATTTGTATCTTCAACTTCTCAAGTATCTTCTTACATGCTCTCCTTGGCATCCTCCATAAGCATCATCCTGTCATGCCATCCTTGTTGGATCGCTCACCATGACTATGCAATTTTTAGTTCTTGTAGGATTGGGATAGTGGATTGCATACTTGATCAAGCTTTATGGTTGAATAATATTGTGCAGTGCATAGTGGAAGCCTGACCAGGTAGTGACTGTGCAATTTTCAATTCCAAGAGGTAGGGACTGAGCATTGGATTTGCGTAATGTGGAGGCCTTGGAGGCAATGAATGCATAATATGTATTTCTAGGAGGTAAGAATGGTTGATTGGGGACTAATACTGCATAGTGCGTAGTTCACAAAGGCAATATGATGAGTGGTTGGTTTGGCATGATGTGAAGACAGGAACAATCCAGAAGTTGGATAAGTGTGGGATCCGTGAAGTGAAAGATGATTCCATAAGATGTAACAAGGCTTTAGCATGATCACACACTTACAAATGATAACCCACAAAGCAATAAAACACTTAACACCCAAATTAAACATGAACCCATTGAAATGATGGGAAAACAACACATACCTTCAAGTGAAACACTTGAGATACACTTTTAGACACAAATGGCGTCTGCAACAAGAAAGTGCACAATACTCTAGGGATGGGTCAAATGCATTTCTCTACAACAGGTGAAACCCCTTAGTATAGGATAAAAACCCAAATATTCCTCTTAAAGATGCATTATAACTCCCTCTCAGAAAGAGTGACACTTCCCTTAACAATAGAGGAAACTTGGAATTTCTTCACAGATGGAGTCCTTGGAAACCTAGAAAACAACTATAGAATGTCTTTAGTTACTAGAAATGACAACTCAAATGGTTAAAAGAGGTTCCAAAGTTTGAATATAGGAAATAATTTGGAGGGTGTTGTAGTAGTCACAACATAATATATTCCGTCTTTTCAACCCAAAACTTTCCCCAAAAAGTGTCATCTCCACGTAAGTGCCAAGTGATGTGATAGGTGGCAGAGATGATATAATGGTAGCTTGTGAGTGTGATACATGGCAGGTGAATTTTTTCATTTTGTATGGTCAAATGTATAGCTGGAAAGTGACACATGGAAGTAAACTATGTAAGGCACATTTTGACATAGAATGATTTGTTTGTGAGGTTGTGATATGGTGGTAGTCATAGGTGAAAGAGTGATTCATTGATTATGTGTGTCTGGGACTAGTGAAAAGATTAGACAGGTTGACATATATTTTTGGGTAGTAAAGCTAGCCAATTGATGTGAAAAGATATTTATACATGAAAGGTGAATCCCCAACAACACTTAAATTTCCATAATTAAGGATTAGTCTTAATCCCCAGAACTGCAGCCTTGGGAGTTTGTGAAGTTTGATTACTGATATGTCCCAGGGACTCGGGACTGTGATGGCATGCCTGAACATGTGATGTGGTTGAGAAGATGACATGGAACAATATCAATATGACATGTGTCAAATGGAGTTGGATCTTTTGAATGGCTAAGTGTATTGTTTTCAAGTGAAACATGGAAACATTCCCTAGAGGATGCCATGTGGTATGATGACATTAGTCAATGGTGATAATGACATTGTGGGTTTCACGGGTGCAATGTTAAATTACCCAGTTATTTGATTAACTAAGTTCTAAACTGAACTAACTGGGGATTCATTTTAATACCTAAACTCATAGCTCTAGATGGTTTGTGAAGGACTCGGTAAATGAACTTGTTAACACCAATTTCAAAAAATTGTGCCTTTATCATTGCTTTGTCATACTTAAAGTGACCCCAAATTTATTTGTTTCCACTTATCCATGACCAAAGGGCAGAGAGCACCATAAGAAATTTAATATTTCATTAGTGAATGTCTAAGAATATGTTTTTTATGATAGAGATATTGGATGATGCATAATAGTGACAAAAATATTAATTTCTCTTTCAAGTTATATTGGTGGGCATATATTAGCCTAAATGCATCAATATAAACAATTGAGCCATTTGCTTATTTTTCAAAAAAGCATAGTGACAATTATGAGATTTTTCCACGCATTCAAATTGAAAATGTTTTGAAATTGGACATATTAAACATTTATGGAAATAATATGACATTATTATACATTTGCATATATGTGGTTATGATAAGGAAGGTTATATCATTGATTCTTAAGTTGTGTAACCAAATGCTATTTGAGTGCATACATATGTCAAGTTTGGAAATATGCATAGTGCATATGATGTATTTTTTTCTCATTTGGATGAGCCAAATATCTCCCTTCGGCATCAACTTAAGAATATGGGTATTATGAAGTGTTTGGCTCCACCATTGGTAAAGTTTGAACATAATACAATGTTTTTGTATATGTCGTATGGCCCTCTCTTGTGTAGTGCACTCCACATGATGATTGTTTGTATGTTGTGTCATTTCATAGCTATTATACATCTTTGGATTTGATCCACCTTCAAGTTACACACTATTTCTGGAAGTCTTTCAGTGTGATGTGGCTTGGCACCACTCTCAGTCTTAAATGCCCAATGTTAAGAGGAGAAATTCTAGATAGTGGATTTAATACCTTAGTCTATAAATTCAATTAAGATATGGTAATTAATCTGGTTGTAAATTGATGGTTGTCCACATTGATAGTTTTTCTCATTTGGAAATTAAACATTCCAATATAGAAAATTGGGGTTTGTTTGGAATTCTACCATTTTCATTGCATTTTACAATTCTAGTCACTGTGAATGACTGAGACATCAGTGACTAATTTGTGAGTTAGCTTGTGGGACAATTGTTGAACATCTTAGTAAACAGAGTGTTGATGTAGCGAGGGCATAACTGGTAAGCTGGTAATATGGTTAATTACGTAGTAAATTGTGTTTTTGCATTGATTAATAACTCTTTGTTCTCCATCATTTACCTTCACTCTTTCCATTCAACTCATTATCATCACAAATTTGTTATTAAATCTCTGTTTTTCTACAAATTATTTCATTAAATTATTTGGTTTCATAAAGTTAATTTTTGAGCTCCTATAGCTCAAAACCCTACTTCGACCTAGGTATTTTGTCAAAATATAGTTAAGTAATTTGTTGCAGAGAAATTCTAAGGGAATTGTATTAGTATTCTTCTAAATTAAGATGATACCCCCTAAACCCCGATTACGTTCTCTTTCAAAACCCTAGTCCTCACTATAAATTGGTTCCATATGCTATTATTCTCAATTTTTGTTCATATTATCAACCAAAAGTTCAAAACCCTTATGTCTATATAAAATCCCTTATGGGTATTAACTTGAAAATATCATAAAACCCTTCCTCTATCTAAAATTTGTGAGTTTATCTCCTATTATCCCTCATTGTTCCATTTAGAAATTAAGACCCTTGCCTGAAAGGAAGACGTGAAAATCTATTCACTATTTCCCTTAAAGTACTACACTTGTATTTTGAATATTGTTGAAAATTTTGTCAATTGTGAAAACGATAGAGAAAGGGTCAAATCTACAAATGAGAAGAAATTGTTTCAAAAAAGAAAAACATGTAAACTTAAAATAAAATGAATGACATTTCCTTAGTTATCAAAGGGATTATTTTTAGAAGTTTACAAGGGTTTCATCTGTCATATTTCATTCAACTATTACTACTCATATCGATTATAATTTCACCTCACTAGACTTTACTTTCTTTTGCATGAGATTTGTTGATTATTGTTTCAAATGCATATTTGTTGTAGTATTTTAAAAGGGATATGTGTTGATGTCATGTATCAATTAGTATACCCTTGTTATTTCAATCTTTGTTAATGTTTTCATTTAATTGTATAAATGAGTTTTAATTCAAAGAGATGGGGTAAGGATCAAAGGAAGAGAAACAAATCGGTAACTATCAACCAATAGTTTCATTGGAAAAAAAAAAAATTTGAAGCAAATCATAATCACGTTGCCTTATAAAATAGGTTTTTGATGAGCTGATCTGCTAATTTAATTTTGACCATGGCATGATTTTGATGGAATTTTATGGTAATTTTGGTGATTGACATATGTGAACATTCATTCACTATTTTGGATATTATATATATTTGTATATTTTATCTTTTGATGAAGTCAATTTAATAATTGACTTGTTAAGTAATGCATGCCTACATGGAAAGCATCACACATTTTCATTTGATTTTAATATTTTATGAAATATTAATATGTAAATGGATATGGGTTCTCCTTGCCTTTTGAGTCCTAAGATAATTCATATTTTTAAGAGCTCATTATTTATTTGTTTTATTCTTATCTATTTGAGCCTTTAATTAGTTAATCAATTTAAGTTAAAAAAAATAATGCGGCAATTACTTAACTTCCATGGAAGTTGTTCAACTACAAATATCTGCTTGGTGAAGGAAAAGGGGATCTCAATTTTCACACATAGTATGGTATGATATAACCTGATTTCCTTAGTTTTGAGAATTTGTTGTATTGTTTAGATATTTGAATCTCATAAACTCTTTTGAATAAGGATTATTTTAAATAGTGGAATTGATGGAGATTTGAAGTCTTACTTGTTGAGAAAGGTATCATTTATTTTGGTCATTTATGTTAGGAACGAGATTCCCCAAGGGCAGTTTTGGAGCTAAAAGGCCATGTTTGAGTCAAATTTTGTAATAAAAATGTAAAGACTCCGCATTTTGTGGTCGCAAAGCGCGAAGGTGTTATGTGTCAAAAAGGGTAGTCCGCCCTTAGTTTTGTAAAGTAAAGTTGGTTGTAAGGGATCTACCCATGGTTTGCTGACTATGGGATTGTATAAAAAGAGCTAAGCTCTAAGCAGTTAAAAAAAACATAGAATGACACAACATGTAAGAGATTCATAGCTTTGAAGCAAGAAGTCTAAGTCTTGGGTCATAGCGTAGGTAGAGGCTCTGCAACTGAGTGCGCAGAGGCCTAGGGTAGAAGTCCGCAGTTGAGTGCGCGAACCCTTATAGTTGTGTGCGCAGGGTGGACAGAGTTTGTAACCACTTAGAAGATATTAATAAAGGAAGATATTCTACAATTTCTATGTCTTCGTTCTGTTATTGCATCTTGATATGTTATGTATGAATTTCCTTCATTATACTTATATGATGTGCGGATGAATATGAATACATTGAATAATTGAACTCATTTATGAATATCAGTTTATGCAGTGTTAACTGTAATTCTTTGATAAGATAAGCAAGTCACTTAGAATAATTGGGGAATCTACATGGCACACTACCATAACAACGCGAAAGTACCTGAGCAACAGGCTAGGGATGTGCAAAGGTCGATTACACCCTTTGGCAGAGATATTAATGAACAAAATAAAGGGCTCATCTTGCAAGCCCTAAAGTGAAGCGACCTGCACGATGATAGGGATAGAGGGAATTAAACGACATAATGACCATCTCAGGGTGTGGAATCTTGGTTCCAACATCCACCTATATTTCTTTAGGTGAGACTTTGGTCCACGCTCCATGGGATGATGCCGAAAGGGCCAGTAGTGTAGAGATTTATTTGGCTAACTAACATTAAACCTGGGTCAGGCCCCTTCAAGCCAACAAATGGTTCCATTTCTGGGATCGGAATCTGCATAAGAGATGTGTGATGTCGTATCACTTGAATCCAACTAAGAATGAGATTGGAGACTGGTTGGATAGAAAGTTCCACAAATTTGCAACGCAGGAGAAGAGGAACCTATGACTAACGAAGGAAAAGTGGTTGGAGAGATACCTATATACCAAGATCCACAAGATCTTTCTCTGCTCCTTCCTTATTGAGCTATATGAGTGGATCATGAAGCCAGCAGATGGCCAAGGAAGGTGGAAAATTGACGGTCCTATTGTTTGGACCCTAAAGCTGATACAGAAATTGGAAGCATCTGAGGACAAGATCATCCATGTTGTTGATTATTGACTCGATCGCATCATAGGAGGATTTGTGACTGAATTCGTGGTCGACACCTCAATCAGCTACAACAAGGTGAAGCGACGTTTTTTCAAAGGACCGTGAGGTAAGTACGTAAAATCTTTCAATACCTCAATTAAAATGATATTGTGCAAAAAATGGGTTATGCAACTACCTTGATGTTAGGAACTATGTGAAATGGAAAAACTTACAGGAACATAGGACAAAAGGGTCCAAAATATAGTCCATTGATTTCACCTCCACAAGGTGACGAGGAAGGGATAGCGACGGTTTCTCCGCGAAGTGTTATTCAGTTAATAAGACAAGGATTTCCGCGAATACCACCTCTACCCAAACCACCTCCAATGTCACCATCATTTCCTCCAACTTCACCTGTACCACCTCCACCTCCACCATAGTTCAGTATGGGAAATACAATGAAGCTGCCTTTGTTCAAAGGCTTTGGAAATGAGGACCCAGACCAATTCATGTTTGTTGTGAGGGCTATATGGGAAGCTCAAGGTGTTACAAATGATGATATAAAGAAGGCAATGCTAGTTAGTGCTCTGTAAGTTCATGTGCTAAATTGGTATATTATGTACTATAATGATAACCCAAATGTTGGAGTGGCAGACATCTAGACAACACTGAATAAAGAATTCAACAGGCCTAAATCTGAGGCATAGTCGATTGTGGGATTCAAAGAAATCGCGATGAAACCAGGTGAGATGCCTTGATCAAAGGTTGAAATGTTCAATCCGTGAAGCCAACATGAACCTAATGTGCAAACAACATCACGAGTGGTTTGTTGCTTCGCTCCTGCCACACTTAAGGGTTACGATGTCACAACAAAAGATAACCACTCAAACAGAGACCTTGGAGATTGCCATGAGACTACATGAAACTCTGATGCAAGATCCAAATCTAGGAGTTCAGCAGATTCATGCACAGCTGAAGAATTTGCGCCTCGAGATGCAAAGTCTAAAGCAGGACAAGATGGTTCGACCAGAGGTGTGCGAGGAGGTATGGTGCTTGAAATGCAAAATTCAGGGGCATGACAAGGACCATTATCTATTATTTCATAAATATATTGAAAGAGGGGGACCGATGTCTTTAAGGCCAGAAGCTCAAGCAGGACCTAGCATGGGGCCTACATAATGGTGCGTTATCTGTCAGATAACAGGAAAACAGGCCACAAATAACTGTCATTTGCTACAGAAGTATGTACAGGCACCGCAATAGCTGTTCTACAACTTTTGTAGGTCGGTAGGGCATGATGAGTGTACTTGCAGAAGCTATGAATTAATGATGGATATAACTCCCACCTATAGGGTTCAGGCAAAAACGCGACCCCTCGACCAAGGCGTAGGGATGGCATGGAAAGGAATTTAGGGGCATGGAAGAGGTCGAAGTGAAGGAGGACCTGGTAGAGGTCGAGTACAGTTGATTTGCTACAATTGCGGAGGACCAAGAAACTATCTCCATGATTTCACTAATCCAACACGTCCATTGTGCAAGTATTGCACACTGTTGGATCATGAAACGAGAGATTTTCTTACGCTGATAGCTAGGATACGTGACAAAGGGGTTCTACTGCCTCAGTTGACTTAGAACTTGCAGATGATGAGGTATGAGTTGCGCGAAGAGGATCCAAATGTAAATATAGTGCTCAAAAGTGGAATTGCGATAGGAGATGACAAGGGGAAATAGCTAGAAGACAATACATGGGTTCGTAAGGCTCCGTTGAAGGAGGTTGAGTTTGATTTGGACCACACACGTGAAACCTTCATGGAAGCTAAGAAGAGCTTCGCTGAGGCCTCTACCTCAGGAAGAAAGGATAAACCCAAACAGGAGATGGACCCCTCTATGCTCAAAACTTTCCTGGAGACCTATATGAAGTTACTGCACGATAGTAAAGTTGTTAAATAGTTACAAGAGCTGGAAGTACAAATGCGCTGGAAGTACACCGGGTGAGTCGCGTGTAGTATGAAAGATTGACAAGCATAAAACAAGGACGGGACGGGAGATGAGATTGACCACATAGATAGGAGAGTATGAGATGGATCAGGTTATTTTGGACTTGGGGTCAGACGCGAACTTCCTAACAAAGCAGACTTGGGAAATAATGGGGAGACCCATGTTGCAATGGTCTCTAATTCAGGTAAGGATGACCAATTAGCAGAAGATTATCCCCATGGGGCAGCTGCAGGGGGTGACTGTGGATATTGAGGGAGAGAGCGTTCTGGCTGATTTTGAAGTGATAAAGATAGTGGATGACAACAATCCCTATCCTGCGCTCCTAAGAATTGACTGGGCCACTGATATGAATGGGGTGATCAATATAAAGAAGTGGAAGATGATCTTTGAGAAGAAATCGCTATGCGTAATAGTACTTCTAGATCCTGCTAAGGGATCCGCTATATGGAATCAGTCTGTGATTATGAGAGTGATGATGATTTGGATTGTATCTATAAGATAATAGCGCGAGATCAAGATTGGGTGAGTCCCACCATGGATGGATGGATTACATGGGATCGCAAGATTTCCTGCACTTCAGACTCCGATGAAGAGTTAGAGTGCTGGCAAAACTGATTACATGAAGCGAATACGCTGAACTGCAACATGATGACCTGATCATTGCGTTGTGTGTCCTCAGAGGTAAGAAATATGCCTACTTATGATGATCTGAATGAGGTAGATATATTTTTTGATTGCGTTTTAAAGGGAGGTACCAGAAAAGAAGTGTTTCCAGGTGTTGGACTGGGCACTATGCGCTATGCCTGCAAGATGGTGGGGTACGCACAAGGGAAGCTTCGATGATTGGCGTGAATATAGGAGAATGATGAGAATGCGCTTTGGGAAGTCGAGGATGCAAATGATAGACAAGTATGATGGGCAGGATGATCTGTGCATGCATTTGGCCAAATGGACCCAAGCTTATGGGGAAAATCCCCAACTTGAATGCGTGCACTTGTTCTGTCACACCCTGGATATTGTCCCAATGAACTGTTATGTAGAAACCAAGCTTCACCATGGGACAGGCGGATGGGATATACTATGCAAGGGATTCATGATGACAATCAGCTTTGAGGACAGGTTTGACAGTATTGATGAAGCACTACAAGAAGTGAAAGTAGCAATCTTTAGGATGTCACAAGATCCTTTAGACTTGATTTAGCCTAAATGGGCTACTCAGCTAAGTCATGAGTTGGAATGCTATAATGTAACTATTGAAGAGGAGGACGAGGATCCATGGAAGATTAACATTCCAGAAACAAAAAGTCACCGCGAGGTTCAGGGACCACAGATTGAGAACCCTGATATAACCATGCCATTGAAAATGAAACAAGTGAATATTGGTACAGAGGAAAAACCCAAATTCGCAAAGATTGGAGACTACTGGGATGACGCGATGGTGGATAAGGTCATTGAATTGCTCTGTGAATATCAGGACTTATTCCCTACCAAGTTTACAGATCTGAAGGGGATAATTAGGGACCTAGGTATGATGAAGATTACATTTTAACCTGATGCGAAGCCGGTTAAGCAAAGACCCTACCATCTCAATATGAAATATAAGGAGAAGGTCCGCTTAGAGCTAGACAAGATGCTCACGGCAGGTGTCATCGAGCCTATGGAATAATTTGATTGGGTAAGTCCAATGGTGGTACAAGAAAAGAAGTAGAAGGATGAAATAAGGATATGCCTGGATCTCAGAAAGTTGAATGACGCTTGTGTACATGATCCTTTCCCGACTCCTTTCACTGATGAAGTGTTGGACAATGTCGGTGGCTAGGAAGCATATTCCTTCACTGATGGGTTCTCTGGGTACCACCAGATCAAAATCACGCCGGAGGATAGGAGAAAGACAACCTTTGCGACTGAGTGGGATTGCTTTCAGTACACTGTAATGCTGTTTCGATTGAAGAATGCACCTTCGATCTTCTCATGCGTAGTTGTTGTTGCGTTCAAGGAATTTATTCATAAGTTCCTGGAGGTATATTTTGATGACTGGACTATGTTTGGGCTAGTTAAGTGCCATGTAGCAAGCTTGCACCTGATGCTAGATAACTGTCGAATATACTAGATCGTGCTCAATCTCAAGAAGTGTCTGTTTTGTGTTCCTTTCGGGAACTTGTTAAGGCATCTGGTTTGCAGACAGGGAACAATGGTAGACCCCATGAGACTGAACTTGGAAGCATCGAGGAGTGTGAAACAGTTGTGTGCTACCTTGGGACATACAGGATATTATAGAAATTTTATCAAAGTCTATGCCCAGATCACCACGCCTATGGAGAAATTTTTGAAGAAGGATGTGACATTCTGTTGGAACGATGACTGCAAGAAGAGCTTGGAGATATTGAAATAAAAGATGGTCACCACACCAATTCTAGTCTTCCTGGATTGGAAGAAAGAGTTTCACGTACATGTCGAGGCATCATGTATAGCGCCAGGAGCAGTACTGACACAGGCTAGTCAAGAAGGCTTGGACCATCCTATTGCATTCGCAAGCCGAAGATTATCCAAAGTGGAGAAGAACTATTCCACCACTGAGTGGGAAGGGCTAGCTATGGTTTCTGTGCTCCAGAAGTATAGGCACTACTTTTTGGGAGGCCATTTTAAGATGTATACAAATCACTCTACACTAAAATACCTAGTTAATAAGCCTGTGCTGGGGGGCGGGGGGGAGAATCTGCAGGTGGCTCTTATTGTTCCAGGAGTATGATTTTGAAGTTGTTGTGAAGCCTGAACGATTAAACACCAGACCAGACCATCTGTCACACACCGAAACAGGGGAGAACCCACTAATTTGGAGGAGGGATTGCCTGACGCGCAAATATTCACAGTGCGCGTCATGGATGGTCATTTTGAGGATATAGTAAATTTCATAACGACATGTACTACATCAGAAGGATACACTATCCAATAGAAAAAGGAATTAGTGGTACACGCGATAGATTTCTTTGTCATTTCTGGGCATCTGTACAAGATGGGGACTGATGAGATATTGCGATGGTATGTACCTGAGTTCGAAAGGAGGATCATCCTCGTGGACGCTCATGGGGGCGTTGCAGGAGGACATTGTGCAGGGAGAACGATCGCAAAGAAGATTCTATGCGTAGGGTTGTGGTGGCCAACCCTCCATCAGAACTCAAAAGCATACTACAAGGCCTGTGATGTGTGTCAAAGGACTGGCAAGCCATCACAGAGGGATTATATGCCTTTGAATCGACAAATGAAGTTTCAACCCTTCGAGAAGTGGGCGATAAATTTTGTAGGACCCATTCAGCCATAAGGAAAGACACAAGCATGGTACATTATCACTGCGATAGAGTATTTGAGTCGTTGGGCAGAGGCACAGTCAGTGAAGGATTGCATAGGCACAACCACTGCGAAGTTCCTATTTGAGCATGTAATGACGCAATTTGGCTGTCCTAAGATCTTGATGAGTGATCATGGTACACACTGTTGAAAATGCAACATGATGGAGCTTAGTGAAAAGAAGTCGCTTTCACTAAGTGTGCCCGCAGGCTATTTTTGGTGCAAAGTCTATTTTTAGACTATGTCTATTTTTAGACATATGGATCAGGTTCTATGAGTTGCAGGATGCTATTTATGGATGATTGGTCATGTTGGTAAAAATAGATGGACTTCTATTTTTAGACATATGGGTGGAGTCTATTTTTAGACTGCCAGTCTAGATATAAAACAATCGAATATTATTAGCTCTTAATAATATTTGGACTATAAACATTATCTTATCCTCTTGGAGCACTTTAGTTCAAGCTACAGATGTGGCACATGCAACTACCAGAAGGAAATACGCTTTTCTTATGGGTTAGTTGAGCTATTGCATGAAGGACTTCAGTTAGAACTCAAGTGATTGAGTTTGGTGGAGTTGATTGAGGAGTTGATGGAGTTGTGTTCAGTTTGACTTAGTTGAACTAGTTGTAGTTAGTCTAACTGAAAAATAGACTAATGATGATTGGTGTGAATTAATTATTTATTAATTCACTAATTATTAACTCATAAATCAACTAAAGAATACACCAGTGAACTCAGTGCATGGACAGTTTAGTGGAGACAAGTGTTAGAGGTGAGTGAAAGGGCAAGACAGCTGTCAGTTGTGACTATAGTTGTGCATGAGATTTTCACAATCAATGGATTGAGTATTTCCAATGAGGATTGCGTGGAATAGGCAAAGGGAATACGAATTTGGAGCTCATTCTCATTCTACTCTCATGCAGGATTGCGCAGTGGAGGCAGGCAAGCAACGAAGGAGATTTGAGCCAGTGATTGATTCAGATCTGAACTAGTTTGTGTGTAACAAGTGGAGATAGTACTGAGTACTTGTGAGGAGTATTGTACTATGTATTATTACATGTCCTCAATCAATATAATATACAGATAGTTGGGGGTTTTCAGCTGTATGCTTTCCCCGTGATATACTGTGTTGATATGTGTGATTGATGCTTCAATGTGCGCATGCGATTGTTTCTTTAATACTGTAAATTGATGATCAATGTAAAGGAGGTTATGTATTATGCATGATTCCACAAATAGTGTATAATCAGGATAATCTCTGTGAATAAGTGTCATATT
>APFE030347253.1:0-16073 GCA_000404065.3 Pinus taeda
CCTAAGAAGACATCACCACCATCGTATTTCTCATACTCGCAGAACCACTGTCTATTGGGAGTGAAGTGAAAGGATGCACCTGAGTCAATCAACCATGCCTCATGATCTACATGTGTAAGTGAAGAAGCCAAGTACACATTCCCACCTTCATATGAGGTGGTTTTTGCCTCTGCAGAAGGAGCATCATCAAATCCATTTCCTTTATCAGGAGCTTTAGATTTACAGTCCCTTTTGTAGTGCCCTTTCTTTCCGCATTTCCGGCACACCACCTTTATAGGTTTTCATGGAGATTTAGATCTCCCTCTAGATTAATATCTCCCACTCGATGAATTATTTTTGTTTCTGTTCTAGGACCGTCCTCATATAGACAAGGAATCACCATTCTGGCTCTCCATATTTTTCCGTCTCATCTCCTCCGTCACCAACGATGAGACTATTTCATCAAACTGTAAGGCAGTTTCATTGCTACCTATTGCAATAACTAGACTATCCCATGAATTTGGTAGAGAACACAACAAACTGATGCACTTATATTCATCTGAAATTTTAATATCAATAGATGCTAACTGACTTACCACAGTATCAAATGCGTTCAAATGCTTTATCACCAAGTCTCCATCTTTCATCCTCAGGTTATATAGCTTTTTTCATAGGAACAATTTATTCACTAGAGACTTAGATTGGTACAAAGTCCCTAACTTGTCCCACAAAGCCTTCGCTGTAGCTTCCCCTAATACATTCAACAATACTGAATATGAGACACACAATCGTATTGTGCTCTTTTCCTTCCGATCCAACTTCTTCCATTCTTCATTCGACACTCCCACTGGTTTAGTGCCCGGATCTACCACGATCCACTGATATTTATCCACCAACAGATCCTCCATATTGAGTTTCCACAACTCAAAACTCTGAGCATTAAATTTCTCGATCTCTATATTTCCACTGCTTTCCATCTTCTTTCACCACCAGAATCGATCTCGCAGATCTCCCACTAAACAGGGTCTACCACAGGCTCAAGTGAAACCCCTCAGCAACAAAGGCGTCCCCTTGAAGCCAAAACAACTTTGATACCAAATATAGGTTTTAACCCCATACAAAAATTACCTGCATACGAATTCTAAAACACAAAAAGTAAACAATGTGAGAGCATTGTTGACCCTCAAAACTGCCCTTTCCTTAGAAACTCTTCTCATCCCTTTTCTTTGTTTTTCCATGAAGAAATGCATTCCTATCATCAGTAACCAGTATATATTTCCTTAAGGAGGACATTTAGTGATTTACATGTTATGCTTTTATGTTTTGCTCTTTGAATAATTTTTTGTCTTTTAGCTACGGAACACAGCCTATTTTGCAGCTAATCAGCTATTCCGCAGCTACTTCCATACTTTAACAGGTTCCAGGTGTTAGAAGAAGAAACTAACTACATGGGCAGCTTAGAAATCATCATTACATGGATCATGTCCTATTCACATAGCCTAAATCGACAAGGAATATGGTACAAGACTCCGGTCAATGGAGAAGTCAAACGTAGAGACTGAAGGCAACATGACTCTGTTTCGTGGATAATCAACATGTTTCACAGTGATGGGAAACGTTATCTGAAACAACTTCCTGAACCCACGACTCCAACAACCATCTATGCAACCGAATCCAACAACCATCATCTTGGATTTATGTCTCCAGCAACCGAGGAAGAAAATTTCGTGTGCGTGTCTTCTATGTGTTTTTGGCTGTAGCTTATTTTTCTCCACAAACAATTGCATAGTTTTCTTATAAATACCTGTGTAAAGAACTCAGAAGGATTTTGAATTTCCTCATGTATTAAGCTCAGACTACTGCTCTGTAATTTTTGGAAAACTCATTTCCTGTGTTTTTTTTAATATGAAGACCGCAAGTTTTATGGATATGTGAAGGAGTTTCTTGGAGTTTGATTACGCATGCATAACCTGATCCGTTGCAGAGGACCCCTGCACTGACTGAGGTTTTATTTTATTTTGTTTTATCTTTTATAGTTAATTGTAAATTCATCATTTCTTCCATAGTGTTCATAAACATTTTTCATACTAACCTTGTTTATAATGCTATTTTTTTTGTCATTTCCTTACTAATGTAGAATAGTTTCTTTCAGTGCAGAATAGCTTCTTTTTGCTTAAATTATTTCTAGTTTTTATCAGTAGTAAGAAGTTGAAATTTAGTAGTGTAATGTAGTTTTGTTTCACTTGCTGTTTCACTAGTCTTTAGGTTTTCAATCAAATTGATCAGTGCCATTACTACTCTTACCATTTTCTTACTAGTTTATTGACTCATGGTGTAAATGAGTGTTTTTGAAGAGCCCTTCTTGTTGATAAATCATATTAAACTAAGTGGCTGAATACTTCATTCATGCAATGAGTTTTTTCTGCATTTATCTTAGAATAATGAAGTACAAAATTCCTCAAAATGTCATCACGAGGAGGTTTTTCTCCCAGAATTGAGAGGCGGAGTAACTGAAAACTTCATTTAGTTTTGTTTCCATAATAGATTAGACATTAATTGCAATTTCACTTTCAGATTTAGTACTTCATTTGGTTTTGTTCCATAATATATTAGACATTAGTTGCAATTTCACTTTCAGTTTTAGTATTTCATTTAGTTTTGTTTCCATAATAGATTAGACATTAATTGCAATTTCACTTTCAGATTTAGTACTTCATTTGGTTTTGTTTCCATAATAGATTAGACATTAGTTGCAATTTCACTTTCAGTTTTAGTATTTCATTTGGTTTTGTTTATGTAATAGATTGGAGAGTAGTTGTAATTTTACTTTTTTACTTTTTAGTTCATGATTTGGAAATAATGATAAGAGCATAATAGAAGCGTTGTTTTCATTTCTTGAATAAACTTTGCTTCCAGATATTACTTAAGCTATTTTAATTCTCATTTCTTTAGGTTCTTAGCAGTCTTTACATAAGTTAAATTTAAGATTTTTGTTAGTTATATTATAAATCATTAGGGATTAAAGGACCAAAAACGCCCAAAACAACAAAAAAATTAAAAACAATGTAGTAAGAAGGGTTATCTAGCACAAATAGCGCACTACAATTCATCAGTTTATGATACCCAGATTGATAATTTATGTAAATTAATTTAGGACACTAAATTGACCAAACAAGCATAACACCTAAAACACATATAGACAAAGATTTTCCCCTAGACCCCAAAACCAGGACTACTAGCTTGATTTTTCATTATTTTCCTTTCAATGTTACAATACATATCTATACATGCCGAAGCATCCAATACCATGGACCGAAAACCATCGCGTCCAAAACCATGGATTGAAAACCATCACGTCCAAAACTATGTACGAAATCATGCACAAAACCATAGGTGGGTCCATCCAACCTAACATAGGGTCCCAAACCAAAATTTTCCGGGGTGCTGCCTTAGATCCCATAAAGTGGGGTTACCTACACCCCTCAAACCCCTATGACCCCCCCCGCTAATTTAACTATGTGGGCTAGTTGTGCAAAGAATATAACATAACCCAACAGACCAGGTGTCGAAACAAGGGTTAGACCATTGCATAACTTGGATAGGCTTCCTCTCCAAACCATTAAAGCTAGTTAATGCTAGTGCCTCCAATACCAAACAATATATTTACACTTCTTCAATTTGCCTGCAATATCATTTTCATCTAGAATTTTCTCTTGCACCAAGAATATTTGCTAATAATAATGATTTTGTCCATACTACCTCCAGGTGGCGTCGTCGAGTCTACATGTCACTTCAATCCATTTCGTGAGTGGGAATCCAGCTTTATAAATATATGCATGCCCAATCAAGAAGATTGTATATTAGTATAATAACATCTTTGCATGAAATCTGGATCAACATGATCTACTTACATCTACTTACAGATAGTGAAGAATCAAAAGAGAATGTGGGATGGAAACTCAATTATTTGACAACTCAATGATATGACGAGGAAGAAATTTAAAACTTTTATTTTCTCGATGGGTTGCCGTGAAGAAATTCAAGGCCGATGACACTCTGGGTAAGTTTAATGTGTTTTGAAGGCCATGCATTTGGTTGATGAACATGGTTGTTTTCTGTGGCTGATGGGGCCATCTTTATCATTGTTGATTTCTGGAATATTTTGAATTTTGTTTCTGATTGTTAATGGAACCATCTTTATTATTGTAAATTTATAGAATATCTCCTAATATTTTGAGTTCTATTTCTGATAGTTAAAAAAACCATCTTTATTATTGTAAATTTCTAGAACATTTCAGAGAGAGGTGAGTGAATTCAATTTATTCATCTCACTCTGGTTATCCCATTTTAAAATATTCTTGAAATTGATAATGCAATTAAGTTTAGCTAGAGATAAGTGAAGGTGTTCAATTTCTTGATCTCACTCTTTTTAATACCATTTTAAAATATTCTTGAAATCCACAATTAAATTAAATTAAATTCAAGTAATTAATCATTACGTGCAGTGTTCAACTATTACCAGAGATTTCACTAAGTGGTGGTGGTGGAAGTGAACAATTATAAAACCTGTACTGCAGGGAATTCAAAGTGCTACGACACCGACAACGGCATGATTACTCTGAATAAGGGTCCTAACTACTTTATTTGCAGTTTTCCTTGGCACTTCTCTTGCTGGGACGAGAATTGTAGTCACCAATGATTAGACATACGTGTCAAAATTGTCACTCGCATTTGATCAAATCCACATCACAACGCTCCTACCCTCTCTCAAAACAAGTAATCCTCATTTTTTGGTCTCTGTCTATGCTTATATAACCATATCTATCTATCTATATATTTATTTATAATTGCTACTTATGTTTTGTTCATTATGTGTGTAATGATAATCTCTATTGGTTTGTATTTCCTGAATATAAATATTGTAAAGCTAAGCATCTCGCTTATCTATGTTTATAACACAAGAAAATGATGATAGAACAATGCTATCTTTATGGATAGGCCCTGTAAATCATAGTTACAAAATTTATGTGTATGATTAATCAAATGTTAAATAATATTAATAACAAGAGCAATCAATACTAATTTATTATTTTTTTTTTAAAATTTATTTACCAGATATATTAATTTTTAAATTTATTTATTCAAAATCATATAGAAATGTAAAGTGCAAATTGATATAAATTTGAAAATTTGAATAAGCCTAGGATTGTCTTGTTTTCAATTTTTGTTGTTTCAAGATATGGTTGTTGATTGGAATTTTTCATTTCTTATGACTCAAGGGATGACGTAAAATCAATTTTCTTATATTTTATTTTACTTTGGTGAGAGAGATTGCTCAATTTCTCAACTTGACACAATTTTTGAGACCTTTAATGTCGTTATATGATGGAAATAAATGTGCAAAATCCAAAAAATATTTTTTAGCATTTTCGAAGAAGTGTGGAAGTGTGGTGAAATAGTGAATATGTGTGGAACTCTTTGCAGGCTCCATTGCTTTCAATTGATTGCTAGGGATGATGGACGCACATGCCTTGCTGCGTTACCACTTGGAAAAGTCCTGAACAACCCATTTTTCCAATAAGATTTCCAATCAAGGTCACTCATTAATTATTCGAATGAGTGTTACTATTGTCTCAACACAATGTCATTTTTTTTAATTTTAATTTAATTCCTTTAACTACATTAATTATTTATACAAAATAGAACAATATAAAATTTACTAATTTTTTATTTCAAATTTTTATTATTATTACCTTTAAATTTAACAATTTTGTATTAACATTTCTAGCTTCTTAATTTTTCTCATTGATTGGACAGATTGCTACTACCACTCCCAGGTTACTACCACCACCTCCAAGATTGCTACCACCACTCCAAAACTTACCTGAAATAAACATTAAAGTACTAGGCTCAAAAGCCAACCATGACTCGAACAATTCCTTTGAGAGACCAATAGATTCCAAGGCTAAAATTTGGATAGTAAAACTCAAACTCCATGACATACCCAAGAAATGGTAATTGCACCAACTTGTGTGAGTTCAAGAGGGCACAAGAGGGTTAACTTGCCACATACTCAATTTTCCTTTGCCCATAATTAATATAAACTCAATGTTCCTTCCCCCATACTAGACCAAGCCCTAGAATCAACAAGAGCATATAGACAACAACTGAATTAGAATTGACACAACCCAAAACCACATTATTATACAAAATGCAGAGAATAATAGTATGAAGGCGAAGGGATAATACTAACTTTCCATTGGTTGAGAGCTCAATCAAAGGGTAGCACCAATCTCTACAACCAAACTCAAGAGTCACCAACTAGTTTTTTTTAGCTGCAATCAAAATGCTTCGTTCTTCTCTCCTTGCCCAATTCATTGTTTTAACCTAGAAAGAAGGGGTTGTGTTCTTGCAATTGGCCACTCTTTTAGTGACTAGTTATTATTTATAAATGTTATTTTGGTTAAGGGTGTACACATTGATGTTAATATTCCCCATTTTTTGTGGACATTTTCTTCATAGTAAGGGATAATTACTACTTAGTAAAATACTTAAAAATGATTAAAATGAGTAAAGACCTCGCTCTTGTACTTGAAAAGGTACACCCAAAAGAGACATAAGTCATCACTAAAGGTGAGTGCATACCTAGCCCTTGAAAATGAATGAGTAAAAAATGGGATGAGATCATTATGTACCATCTTACAACATTTGATAGCAATTAAGGCCTTAAATTTTGGAAGAGCATCTTGACGTAAGAAACTTTAGGAAGGCCAAGCACCAAATTGCACATACTTGTAATTCATATTTCCAAATCTTTTATGCAAAAATCTTATCAAGAAATAACCCAGTGCAACAAAAGGATGAAACTAAAGAAGGCTCAAAACCAATGAATGTGTATAACTAAGAACTATGATCAACTCTTCCAAAAAAACAACAATTCTTCAATTTGTATTTCTTTAATGACCACATCCTGAAGATATGTTAAAATTCTATTGTCTTCCCATCACCAAAGTGAAAAATCTAATAAATAGAGAGTAGATTGGTGGCATTTTAAGAGTAAGGAGAAAATTATTAATATAGCCATTAACTAATTACACAATTCCTAAACCTAAAACATCTCAAGAAGAATCTCCAAGAATAAGCCTATAACATTTACCAAATAACAATAAAATATGTTTGAATGGACTAATCCATACCTCATGTAAGAAATTTGTATAGTTTCTTAGTAGAAGTGAGTTGGATTTGCCTCCAGTATTTTCTGATAGTAAACATTTGTATAATTAGAAACAAAAACAACACTAGCTATTTCCTGATTCCCACCACCAATGCCATATCCTCTAGCTATAGTTATATACTTTTCCTTTTCCACAGTCTCCAATGAATATTGTGAATTTATCACCACTAGATTCAAACAAGAACCCTCTTTTCCTCCTCCTCCAAGCCTCAAAACCTCATTCTTTCTTTCCAAAATAGTTGGCTTCTCACTTCCCATCCATTAAACAAAAATTGGAACCTGATGGGTTGATTTTAAACTCTATGGGGAGTTCATATGCAACTCACCTTCCAAGTCCCAGGTTCATGATCCAAAAGCACAATGTTGGACAACAACTTTGCATATTTGCAACAGGTCGTTGAGGCTAGACTCTGGCTCCAACA
Source organism: Pinus taeda (assembly GCA_000404065.3). NCBI lineage: Eukaryota > Viridiplantae > Streptophyta > Pinopsida > Pinales > Pinaceae > Pinus > Pinus taeda. The sequence continues at coordinate 7,636 of APFE030347253.1, forward strand.
CCTTCAGAGCCTTTTTGAGACCTTTAATTTTGTTATATAATGGAAATAAATGTGGAAAATCCCAATAATATTATTTAGCATCTTCGAAGAAGTGTGGAACTGTGGTCAAATAGTGAATAAGTGTGGAAGTCTTTGCATGCTCCACCGCATTCACTCGATTTCTATGGATGATGGACACACATGCCTTGCAGTGTCCCTCACAAATTTCTTGTAGTGTTACCGCTTGAAAATTTCCTTAACAACCCATTTGTCCAAAATGTGCAAAATCCCAATAATATTATTTAACATCTTCGAAGAAGTGTGGAACTGTGGTGAAATAGTGAATAAGTGTGGAACTCTTTGCAAGCTCGACTGCATTCACTCTATTTCTATGGATGATGGAAGCACATGCCTTGCAATGTCCATCACGACTTGATTCAAGTGTTACCACTTGGAAAAGTCCTAAACAACCCATTTTTCCAATATGATTTCCAATCAAGGCCACTTTTTAATTATTCTAATGAGTGTCACTATTGTCTCAGCACAATATCATTTTTAAAATTTTAAATTTATTCCTTTAATTGCATTAATTATTTATACAAAATAAAATGATATAATTCTATTAATTTTTTTTATTTCAAATTTTTATTATCATTATTTGCAAACTTAACAATTTTGTATTAACGTTTCTAGCTTCTTAATTTCCCTCACTGATCAGACAAATTACTACCACCACTCCAACACCACTCCAACTTCTACATCTTATACGTTGTCTCGGTGGCATGGTGGACATGAGTGCATAAAACTTAAAACAAAAATTAAAATGACCACAACCAAGGAAGTGACAAGAGAAGAGCCCATATTGAACCCAATCAAGAATTGGGAACAACTCAACACCCACACGCTCACTTGAAATAAACCTTAAACTACTATACTCAAAAGCCTCGTGTGCATGCTCTCCAAGATTGGAACAATTCCTTGAGAGACCATTAGATTCCAAGGATAAAAATTGGATGGTAAAAGTAAATTAGACTACCCAAAAGTAAATTAGCTATATTAATTATTTTTTATCTAATTTAAATTAAAATTTAGATAATTATGAAATGAGAAAGCATAATACTTCCCTAAAATAAGGTACAATGTTATGATTTATAAATAACAAATAAATAATTTGTTTAAATTATTCTAGTTTTTTCATTTAATTACACTGTAAGGTGTTCCTTTTGAGAAAATCTCCCCTCAGTTTCCACTTTGTACTACTTTGCACCATTTGATCAATTGTTAGACGATTTAAAAGTTTTCAATTGTTTGATCCCACCGTCTGAATTGTCAACTGACTTCCTTGATTTACCCTCAATTGAATTCCTTGATTTATGTTTCTTGAACCGTCAATTGAATTCCTTAATTTACTTTAGCCATTGGATTCATCCAGGCATCTCGCTCCACTCTTCTCGGTTGAATATTGTGTTAGACCATTAAGTGAGAAATAATACGCGGACACAGGTGAGACTGAGCAACAACTTTCATCCAGACATCGACAAAAGTGTGAGACTAGGTGTCGAAACAAGGGTTAGACCATTGCATAACTTGGATAGTTTTCCTCTCCAAACCATTCAAGCTAGTTAATGCTAGTGCCTGCAATACCAAACAATATATTTACACATCTTCAATTTGCCTACAATACCATTTTCATATGGAATTTTCTCTTGCAACAAGAATATCTGCTGATAATAATGATTTCATCCAGACTACCTCCCGATGACATCATCCAGTCTACATGTCGCTTCAATCCATTTCGTGAGTGGGAATCCAACTTTATAAATATATGCATGCCCAACCAAGAAAATTGTATATTAGTATAATAACATCTTTGCATGAAATCTGGATCAACATGATCTACTTACATCTGCATACAAATAGTGAAGAATCAAAAGAGAATGTGGGATGGAAACTCAATTATTTGACAACTCAATGATATGAAGAGGAAGAAATTTAAAACTTTGATTTTCTCGTTGGGTTGCCACGAAGAACATCAAGGCCAATGACACTCTGGGTAAGTTTAATGTGTTTTGAAGGCCATGCATTTGGTTGATGAACATGGTTGTTTTCTGTGGCTGATGGGGCCATCTTTATCATTGTCGATTTCTGGAATATTTTGAATTTTGTTTCTGATTGTTAATGGAAACATCTTTATTATTGTAAATTTATAGAATATCTCCTAATATTTTGAGTTATATCTCTGATAGTTAAAAAAACCATCTTTATTATTGTAAATTTCTAGAACATTTCGGAGAGAGGTGAGTGAATTCAATTTATTCAGCTCACTCTGGTTATCCCATTTTAAAATATTCTTGAAATTGATAATGCAAATAAGTTTAGCTAGAGATAAGTGAAGGTGTTCAATTTCTTGATCTCACTCTTTTTAATACCATTTTAAAATATTCTTGAAATCCATAATTAAATTAAATTAAATTCGAGTAATTAACCATTACGTGCACTGTTCAACTATTACCAGAGATTTCACGACGTGGTGGTGGTGGATGCAAATAGTTATAAAACTTGTACTTTAGGGAACTCAAAGTGCTACGACACCGACAACGACATGATTACTCTGAATAAGTGTCCTAACTACTTTATTTGCATTTTTCCTTGGCACTTCTCTCTTGCTGGGATGAGAATCACAGTCACTGTCGATTAGACATACATGTCAAAATTGTCACTCGCATTTGATCGAATCCACATCACAACACTCCTGGCCTTTCTCAAAGCATGTAATCCTGTTTTTTTGGTCTCTGTCTATGCTTATATAACCATATATATCTATCTATATATTTATTTATAGCCGCTACTTATGTTTTGTTCATTATGTGTGTGAGGATAATCTCTATTGGTTTGTATTTCCTGAATATAAATATCGTAAAGCTGAGAATCTCACTTATCTATGTTTATAATGCAAGAAAATGATAATAGAACAATGTTATCTTTATGGATAGTCCCTGTAAATCATAGTTACAAGATTCATGTGTATGATTAATCAAATGTTAAATAATATTTATAACAAGAGCAATCAATACTCATTTATTATTTTTTAAATTTATTTACTAGATATATTAATTTTTAATTTTTTTTATGCAAAAGCATATAGAAATGTAAAGTGCAAATTGATATAAATTTGAAAATTTGAATAAGCCTAGGATTGTCTTGTTTTCAATTTTTGTTGTTTCAAGATATGGTTGTTGATTGGAATTTTTCATTTCTTATGACTCAAGGGATGACGTAAAATCAATTTTCTTATATTTTATTTTACATTGGTGAGAGAGATTGCTCAATTTCTCAACTTGACACAATTTTTGAGACCTTTAATGTCGTTATATGATGGAAATAAATGTGCAAAATCCAAAAAATATTTTTTAGCATTTTCGAAGAAGTGTGGAAGTGTGGTGAAATAGTGAATATGTGTGGAACTCTTTGCATGCTCCATTGCTTTCAATTGATTGCTAGGGATGATGGACACATGCCTTGCTGCGTTACCACTTGGAAATGTCCTGAACAACCCATTTTTCCAATAAGATTTCCAATCAAGGTCACTCATTAATTATTCGAATGAGTGTTACTATTGTCTCAACACAATGCCATTTTTTTTAATTTTAATTTAATTCCTTTAACTACATTAATTATTTATACAAAATAGAACAATATAAAATTTACTAATTTTTTATTTCAAATTTTTATTATTATTACCTTTAAATTTAACAATTTTGTATTAACATTTCTAGCTTCTTAATTTTTCTCGTTGATTGGACAGATTGCTACTACCACTCCCAGGTTACTACCACCACCTCCAAGATTGCTACCACCACTCCAAAACTTACCTGAAATAAACATTAAAGTACTAGGCTCAAAAGCCAACCATGACTCGAACAATTCCTTTGAGAGACCAATAGATACCAAGGCTAAAATTTGGATAGTAAAACTCAAACTCCATGACATACCCAAGAAATGGTAATTGCACCAACTTGTGTGAGTTCAAGAGGGCACAAGAGGGTTAACTTGCCACATACTCAATTTTCCTTTGCCCATAATTAATATAAACTCAATGTTCCTTCCCCCATACTAGACCAAGCCCTAGAATCAACAAGAGCATATAGACAACAACTGAATTAGAATTGACACAACCCAAAACCACATTACTATACAAAATGCAGAGAATAATAGTATGAAGGCGAAGGGATAACACTAGCTTGCCAATGGTTGAGAGCTCAATGAGAGTGTAGCACCAACCTCCACAACCAAACTCAAGAGTCACCAACTACTTTTTCTAGCTGCAATCAAAATACTTTGTCCTTCTCTCCTTGCCCAATTCATTGTTTTAACCTAGAAAGAAGGGATTGTGTTCTTGCATTTGGCCACACTTTTAGTGACTAGTTATTTTTTATCAATGTTATTTTGCTGAAGGGTGTACACATTGATGTTAATATTCCCCATTTCTTCATAGTATGGGATACTTACTGCTTAGTAAAATACTTAAAAGGTATTAAAATGAGTAAAGACCTCACTCTTGTACTTGAAAAAGCACACAAAAGAGAGATAAGTCATCAGTAAAGGTGAGTGCATACCTAGCCCTTGAAAATGAATGAGTCAAAAATGGGATGAGATCATTATGTACCATCTTACAACATTTGATAACACATAAGGCCTTAACTTTTGGAAAAGGATCTTGATGTAAGAAACTTTAGGAAGGCCAAGCACCATATTGCACATACATGTAATTCATATGTCCAAATCTTTTATGCAAAAATCTTATCAAGAAAACAACCAATGCAATAAAGGATGAACCTAAAGAAGGCTTGAAACCAATGAATGTGTATAACCAAGAACTATGATCAACTCTTCCAAAAAAATAACAATTCTTCAATTTGTATTTCTTTAATGACCACATCATGAAGATATGTTAAAATTCTACTGTCTTCCCATCATCAAAGTGACAAATCTAATAAATAGAGAGTAGATTGGTAGAGTTTTAAGAGTAAGGATCACATTATTAATATAGCCATTAACTAAATACATAATGCCTAAACCTATAACATCACATCAAGAAGAATCTCCAAGTACAAGCCTATAACATTCACCAAATAACAATAAAATATGTTTGAATGAACTAATCCATACCTCATGAAAGAACTTTGCATAGTTTCTTAGTAGAAGTGAGTTGGATTTGCCTCCAGTATTTTCTGATAGTAAACATTTGTATAATCAGAAACAAAAACAACACTAGCTATTTCCTGATTCCCACCACCAATGCCATATCCTCTAGATATAGTTATATACTTGTCCACGTCCACAGTATCCAATGAATATTGTGAATTTATCACCACTAGATTCGAACCAAAACCCTATTTTCCTCCTCCTCTAGGCCTTAAAACCTCATTCTTTCTTTCCAAAATAGATGGCTTCTCACTTCCCATCCATTACACAAAAACTGGAACCTTATGGGTTGTTTTTAAACTCTATGGGGAGTTCATATGAAACTCACCTTCCAAGTCCCAGGTTCATGATCCAAAAGCACAATGTTGGACAACAACTTTGTAGATTTGCAACAGACTGTTGAGGTTGGTCTCTGGCTCCAACACCTTCAGAGCCTTTTTGAGACCTTTAATGTTGTTATATAATGGAACTAAATGTACAAAATACCAATAATATTATTTAGCATCTTCGAAGAAGTGTGGAACTTTGGTGAAATAGTGAATAAGTGTGGAAATCTTTGCATGCTCCACTGCATTCACTCGATTTCTATGGATGATGGACGCACATGCCTTGCAGTGTCCCTCATGACTTTCTTGTAGTGTTACCACTTGACAATGTCTTGAACAACCCATTTTTCCAAAATGTGCAAAATCCCAAAAATATTATTTAGCATCTTCGAAGAAGTGTGGAACTGTGGTGAAATAGTGTGGAACTATTTGCAGGCTCGACTGCATTCACTCTATTTCTATGGATGATGGACGCACATGCCTTGTAGTGTCCATCATGACTTGCTTGCAGTGTTACCACTTGGAAAAGTCCTGAACAACCCATTTTTCCAATATGATTTCCAATCAAGGCCACTCTTTAATTATTCTAATGAGTGTCACTATTGTCTCAACACAATATCATTTTTTAAATTTTAAATTTATTCCTTTAATTGCATTAATTATTTATACAAAATAAAATGCTATAAATTTATTAATTTTTTTATTTCAAATTTTTATTATCATTATTTTCAAACTTAACAATTTGTATTAATGTTTCTAGCTTCTTAATTTCCCTCACTGATCAGACAGATTGCTACCACTACTCCAACACCACTCCAACTTCTACATCTTATACGTTGTCTTGGTGGCATGGTGGACATGAGTGGATAAAACTTAAAACAAAAATTAAAATGACCACAACCAAGTAAGTGACAAGAGAAGAGCCCATATTGAACCCAATCAAGAATTGGGAACAACTCAACACCCACACTATCACTTGAAATAAACCTTAAACTACCAGACTCAAAAGCCTCGTGTGCATGCCCTCCAAGACTGGAACAATTCCTTGAGAGACTAATAGATTCCAAGGATAAAAACTGGATGGTAAAACTAAAACTCCACAACATACCCAAGAAATGGTAATTGCACCAACTTGTGTGAGTTCGAGAGGGAACAAGAGGGTTAACTTGCCACATACTCAATTTTCCTTTGCCCATAATTAATATAAACTCAATGTTCCTTCCCTATACTAGACCAAACCCTAGAATCCACAAGAGCATATTGACAACAACTGAATTAGAATTGACACAACCCAAATCCACATTACTACACAAAATGCAGAGAATAATAGTATGATGGTGAAGGGATAATACTAGCTTTCCAATGGTTGGGAGCTCAATTAGAGGGTAACACCAACCTCCACAACCAAAACCAAGAGCCACCAACTCCTATTTTTCGATGCCATCAAAATGCTTCCCTCTTCTCTCCTTGCCTAATTCGTTGTTTTAACCTAGAAAGAAGGGGTTGTGTTCTTGTAGTTGGCCACTCGTTTAATGAGTTATTATTTAGCAATGTTTTTTTGCTAAAGAGTGTACACATTGATTTTGAGTACCATATTTTCTACAAAATATTCGAATGCTTGACCCACAAACTGGCCCTCTCCTTACCTCGCGAGTTCGATAGTGCCCCTGACTGCATCCTCAACAATACGCTCTCAAATTATCTTTTGGAGATGATCAAAGGTTTCCACCTTTAACCCCCCAAGTCTACCTGAGTGCCTCCTATACAACTTCTGTGTCCTCTTATTTCTTGAAACAACCATTTTTTCTGCATTAACCACAATAACATATGCTCCCATGTCTACACTCGGAGTAAAGGTTACTAGATTCTTTCCACGAATGTGTATAGCTATGATTGATGCCAGCCTTCCAAGTATTTTGTCTGTAGCATCAACAATATACCACTTTTTCTTGGCATTGTCATGATCTGTTGCCTTTGGATACCAAGTTTTCTGTGAGATAATAGGATTGAGCCTCTAAATCTCTTCATAGAGCTCCTGACATTCTTTGGGGATGTAAATCTTTCCTCCACATCAACTTTGCAGCCTACTGCAGCTAATTCTTTGTGATGTATTGCCTGCAACCTTGTTTTGGAAGACTTGAAGATTTCTTCCTGTCCTGCTGCTCAACCCTCGGCGCTCCACACTGTCTCTCACTGCTCAACCCTCGGCCCTTCACACTGCATTGTTGCTCCAATTGATACGTTGTGGGTGAGTTAAAATCTCTCCATAAATATTGCCTCTACATATACATGGGATATAACGCTGTGTGGCCACCACCACTCGGACCATACAGTCCCCTCGCACCTTTATCTCCACATACTACTATGTTCATAGCATGGGTGGTATATTCACTGTGTTTAATATATTGTTTGTAAATATCATCGTGGGGCCTGAACCCACTTTCATATCCACCCTAATACCTCTATCAGAATTAGTTTTTTTAGCAACAACTTTTTTTTCCTCCACAAAAGCACATTTTTTTTGCCAGCAGAAGTATTTTTACAACACTCATATTTTACAACGCATTCAATCATATCTATTGTGGGAGTAGTTCTCATTGGCAAGGAGAACTATCTTGAGTGGTCCTAAAAGATAAAACACACCCTCATTTTCAATGAGTTTTGGAAAGGAGTGTGTGTTGGAGACAGAGACAAAGAGACAGAACAACCTACCCCAAACAAGGAGTTCTCCATTTGGGAAAATAAGAATAGCAAAGCCTATGCATTAATTGCAGCATCTGTAAGTGAAGAGGTGAGTCTCCATATTTCGCCATTTCCAAATGCTTTCGAAGACTTACAAAAAATGAAGGAACTCTATGACTCACACTTTGCACTTGAAGTTGTTCAACTCATGATTAAACTCTTCACCCTTGAATTACAAAATAATGA